>CM031378.1:107211146-107386330 GCA_018208015.1 Medicago ruthenica | reverse complement strand
ACGATGCGAAAATTACTTTCATGAATGCAAATGTTATGCAAGGGTATGGTTTATGAAGGTTCGGAATTTCCCCCCATCCTCACATGTAGGCTCTAAATTGTGAAATATCCTAAGAAGAGGTCCTTAGAGTCATAGACCTCACATGGAATTAGGGTTGTCTATGGACATACGTCGACATGACTTCAATTAATTCCACGTGAAAATCTCATCTAAGCGGGGTTGGACATCCCACCTCACGGACATACGTCAACGCGGGCTTCCGCACACAACCTCCTTCTAACTTAGTGTTTTTCTCAAGCTCGGGTAGAGAGCCTCACACGTCCGGCATTAACCCGAACAATGTGGAGTAACATCACTCAAGTAACCCCCACATTTGAGATATAATATGAATATAAAGCAAATAAAGCCAATATAAACATAAAGCATAAATATAACATGCATGAATAAAATAAATAAACATGACACGCAAAGAAAATAAAGCAATTGTCTTTAACCCAAATAGGTTAGGCTTGACTTGCTAGTGGGAACAGGGTCCCCAGTGAAGTCGCCAGCTGTGCGCACCTCGTTTTTTTCCTCGGGAAAAAGACGCGCAGATTCCTCCGAGGTCGTCCTCGAACGCTCGGAGGGTGCCTTTGTGAAGCCGCCACCAAAGTTTTTGTGTAAAGGGAACGTTGATAAACCCTTAAGTTTTTTTTTTGTAAAGGGAAACGATAATAAAACCCTTTTGACGATGAGGATAAGGATTAGGTCATCGCAACCATTGTCGGGTTCGGGAGTCGGTTACGCGAGGGGAAGGTATTAGCACCCCTCACGTCCGTTGTACTCAACGGGAACCTTCTATTTGGTTAAAACTTGAATTGCTTTTTAATACTTTGCGTTCATGTTCATTTATGCTAAAATATAATAAGGGGGGAAAGAGATAAAAACAAACGAAAGAAAGAAAAAAAAGTTTTTATTATTGTGCTTGACAAGATGTCGATCTTGCTCCTACGTATCTCCCGGTAGTCGGAGAATTCAAAGCATACGTAGTTCTTTGGTAGAAAAACGTATGTGTGTTGGTTGATTTTAATTGGACGATGTTTTAACCGAATTCTTGCGATTAAACGTTGCTTGTATGCTCGCACTTGGAGACTTATTAAGCGTTCGTTCGCGAATCACATTAGAATTGTTAAAAGTTACGTCCGTTAGGGTAGAGGGTTGAATTGGTCGCTATGGGACCAAGAGAGGTACAATGGACTCATACAAGTCAAACATTGACCGAGTGGACTCCGAAGAGTCGGGCGATTGTTCGATTGATCCATTGAGATCAAGAACGGGTACAATGGACTCGGACGAGTCGAACATTGACCGAGTGGACTCTAACGAGTCGAGGGGTTGAGTCTAATGGCCAACGGGGGACCAAAAGGCTTGGATTGACCACAAGGGGCCAAGATTTGGTTTGGTTAGGGTTGTACATATTGAAAAAAAAAGGAATGACGATTGTCCGAGCGACGAGACATACGTCACGCATTCGTACAATCGGGGCGATGGAGAGACATACGTCACACCATCCCTTTTTCATTCATGTTTTTGGATTGAATTCTTTAGAAATCCCAAGGCATGTCAAAGCATTTGGTTTGAAAACCCAAAATGGGAGGTTTAGCAAAATTGCTAGAAAACGCGCAAGTTCGTCTCATTTTGCGAAAATGCGCACATTACCGGTGTATGTTCATTTTTTGAGTTTTGAACATCATGAACAATATTTATTGCTCAAGTTTAGATTGAAAAGCTGAACATAGCTTGTTGGTTCATGTGGTTTTGAAAATTTGGGAACATAACTTGCTTTGCAAGTTATCCACAAAATGGCTATACGAACTTGTGATTTTGCCAAAATTATGCAAAAACCTTGTTATGATTTGAAGAACATAGGTTTAAAAACTCTTAGGTTCTGAGCTCTGGGGCTAGAACCTCAAAAATTGGTTGTTTGGACACAAAAACTCAGGTTCTGAGTTCTGTCATGGTCGCACTGCGACCATGACTTCGCACTGCGAAGCATGCGAAATTTTGGGTTCAGAAGCTGTTTCTGAACATTTGTTCAGAAACAACTTCTGAACACACTCAAGACCTTATATATGGGTGAAAAGCTTTGAGTTTTTGGGATGAAAAAGGTTGTACAAACCAATTTTGATGTTTTGAAAACCTTGGGATTTCTTTGAAATTCAAAAGGGGGTTTTTTAGGACCAAAAGGTTTTGAGCCAAAATAGCTATGCAAACACAATTAGAAATGCAAGATAAAGAGCTTAGTAACTTACAGAACTCCTTAGCAAAGCTCCAGCTGCACTTGGCTTGATTTGGTTGAAGGCTTTCACAAAGGTTTGAAGATTTGTGATGAACTTGAACTTTTGAAAGCTTTGTGTGGATGGATTGTTTCTGGTTATTTGTGGAGATTTGTAGGTTGAAATGAGTAGAGTTTCTGCTCTTTGAATGTTGTGTTTTCTGTCTAATTGTGAGTGTTTGTAACCTTGGGCATTGCCTTGTATTTATAGGCCAAAATCAAATCTTTGTCATCATTACACAATCCCTTGATTCAGCTGATTTGTGGCCAAGATCAAGCTGAATCCCTTTGCATTAAATGCTAATGGATAGAGGCAACCCTGCCTTGTGCCAAGGGGCAAGTTCCAGCTTGATTTCAGCCACAAATTCAACCTATTCTAGAAGGTAATGATGAAGAACAAAGCTGATTTGCAAATGGCTAATGCTTGGGGATCAATCCTTGCAATCTCAATGGTTGGTCAATAAAAACGTGCACTGTATTGTGCAGAGATTGAGGGATGAAAAGGCTAAAATTGGCTGGTGTGAGAGGGTGAAAAAGCTGCTGCAAAACAGAGTAGGCACTCATGGCTTTTCAAGTGAGAAAATCCAGCTGGTTTGACTGGTTTTTGGGGCAGCAAGCAGGAGGAAAGTCCTCAAGCAGGTGGCTGGCAACCTTGTGGTGGTTAGCAGGTCACCTGGGAGGGGCTAGAGCTGCCCAAGGGCAAGCCCACTTGCTTGTCACATGCTAGGTTGGAAGAAAAAACTTCTAACCTTGGCATTAATGGCAAGTCCTTCAACTCTGGCTTTGCTTGGCCCAATTGGCCATGAATGCTACTTAAAATAATTATGGAAGTGATGTGCAACAAAATCTGGAATTAAATCCAAGAAACCAAAAATCTGCAGAAAAATCGCAGACTTCGCAGTGCGAAGTGAGCTTCGCATTGCGAAGTCCTCAATTTTGAAAAGTTGACTTTTCTGTTGACTTTTGTTGACTTTTGACTTTTTCCCCTCTTTGACTTTTTTTTGATTTTTGGTTTTAAAATGCGCAGGACAAAATTAGGGTACTACAACAGCAGGACTTGGAAAGCTGTGATTAAAGGCTGGGACCATCCTGTGTATACAGACAAAGATGGTAACAAGACTGAGGTTCTGAAGCCTGAGGAGGAATGGACCAAAGCTGAAGATGACTTGTCATTGGGAAATTCAAAAGCTTTGAATGCTATCTTTAATGGTGTTGATCAGAACATGTTCAGACTTATCAAACAATGTACTGTGGCTAAGGATGCTTGGGAAATTCTGAAGACCACTCATGAAGGAACTTCTAAGGTGAAGATGTCCAGATTACAGTTGCTGACCACCAAGTTTGAGAACCTGAAGATGAAGGAGGATGAATCCATTCAGGATTTTTACATGAATGTGCTGGATATGGCCAATTCCTTTGACTCTCTTGGTGAAAAGATGTCTGATGAGAAGTTAGTCAGAAAAATCCTCAGGTCCCTGCCCAGAAGGTTTGATATGAAGGTGACAGCAATTGAAGAGGCTCATGACATTACCACTATGAAGCTTGAGGAGCTGATTGGGTCTTTGCTCAATTTTGAAACTGCATTCTGCAAACAGCCTGATAAGAAAGGAAAAGGTGTAGCTTTTAGTGTGAATTCTGAAGCTGATGATCAACAAGAGTCTGAAGAGGATGACTTATCAGAAGCTCTTGTGTTGCTGGGAAAACAATTCAACAAGATTCTGAAGAATGTTAACAGAAAAGCCAAAGCCAAAGGTCAGAACTTCAGATTCAATAACAAAAAGCAACAAACTGATGAGAAGAAGACCAAGTCTGAGGAGAAAAGTAACCAAGCCAAAGGTGTGCAGTGCTATGAGTGTGAAGGTTATGGACATATCAAAACTGAGTGTCCTACTTTTCTTAAGAAGCAGAAGAAAAGCCTAGCTGTTGCATGGTCTGATGATGGTTCTGAAGAAGATGATGATAGTGAATCTGGCATGTGTGATACTGGTCTGGTAGTGAGGTCAGGAGCTATCTTGAAGAAGGAACCTGCTTTAGAGCCTGAGACTTTTTCAGAGTCTGACTCAGAGTCTGAAGGTTCATCTGTGTCTGAAGCTGTTAAAACTTCATATGATGAACTAGCTGACAACTACAGGAAGCTGTATACCAGAAGTGCTGAGGTTTGCAAACAAGTGCTGGATCAGAAGGAGACTATTTTTCAACTGGAGGCTGAAAAGGGAGAACTTCTTGTGCAGAATTCAAATTTGAAAGAAGAAGTGAACCAGTTAAATTCCCAACTTGAACATATGAAAAAGCAGGTTAGAATGATGAATACTGCTACTAATGTGTTGGATGAAATCTTGGGTGCTCAGCAACAAGGAAAAACTGGATTAGGCTTTGATGATCAGACTCAGAACTCCAAACAGAAGATTCTTGTTAAAGAGTTTGTTCCTGCCACTAAAACTGATAATCCTGTGATTGGAGCATCTCAGAAGAGACCTCAGATGCAAGGTCAGAAGTATGTTCAGATGCAAGGTCAGAAGCATGGTCAGATGCTACCTCAGAAGCAACCCCAGAAATTGTTCAGAAACAGAAGGAGGAGGAATCATCCATGGGTCTGTCATCATTGTGGAAAGAGAGGGCATATCAAACCATTCTGCTTTAAATTGTATGGTTACCCTGAACACTTCCAATATAGAAGAGTTGAACCAGCTACTATCAGTCACAATGTTCAGAAGGTGTGGAAGCCCAAAGTTCAGAATGTAGGCCTGATTGCTCATACCTCTTTGAGAGCTACTTCAAAAGAAGACTGGTATTTTGATAGTGGGTGTTCAAGACACATGACTGGTGTGAAGAAGCTACTGAGCAATATCAGATCATACTCCAGAAGTTATGTGACATTTGGAGATGGTGTAAAAGGTCAGATTCTGGGTATTGGAGATTTGATCAGAGAAGGTTTGCCCAGACTTAATGATGTGCTACTGGTGGAAGGATTAACCTCTAATCTGATCAGTATCAGCCAACTTTGTGATCAAGAATTGAAGGTTAATTTCAACAAGCAAGAATGCATTGTTACTGATCAGGAAGATAAGATTCAGATGAGAGGCTGCAGATCCAAAGACAATTGTTATTTGTGGGTTTCTGAAGAAGAAAGAAGTCTGACTTCTTGTCTTATGAGCTCAGAAGAGGAAGTCAAGCTCTGGCACCAGAAACTGGGACATCTGCATCTGAAAGGCATGAAGAAAATCCTAAGTACTGAAGCTATCAGAGGTGTGCCTAATCTGAAGATCAATGAGGACAGTGTTTGTGGTGATTGTCAGATTGGTAAACAAACAAGAAAGTCTCATCCCAGATTAGTTCACCAGGTAACTACCAAAGTACTAGAACTTGTTCATATGGATTTAATGGGGCCTATGCAAGTAGAAAGTATTGGAGGAAAAAGATATGCTTTTGTAATGGTAGATGACTACTCTAGATATACATGGGTCAGCTTTGTTAGAGAAAAGTCTGACACTTTTGAAGTCTTCAAAGAGATGTGCATTCAACTACAAAGAGAGAAGGATAGTGGGATTATCAGAATCAGAAGTGATCATGGCAAAGAATTTGAAAACAAGAGCTTTTCAGAATTCTGTGCTTCTGAAGGTATAAAGCATGAGTTTTCTGCACCCATCACACCTCAGCAAAATGGTGTAGTTGAGAGGAAGAATAGGACTTTGGCAGAATGTGCAAGAGTGATGCTGCATGCTAAGAAACTTCCATATATGTTCTGGGCTGAAGCAATGAACACTGCATGTTACATACACAACAGAGTCACTTTGAAGAAGGGTACTACATCAACTCTGTATGAATTGTGGAAAGGGAGAAAGCCTACTGTGAAATATTTCCATGTTTTTGGGAGCAGATGCTATATCTTGGCTGACAGAGAGAATAGAAGAAAACTGGATCCTAAGTCTGATGAGGGGATATTCCTGGGTTATTCAGTGAACAGCAGAGCTTATAGGGTGTTTAATTCAAGAACTAAAGTTGTGATGGAGTCCATTAATGTGGTAATTGATGATCTGACTGCTGAGAAAGATAGAAGTGAGTCTGAAGTTGTTCCAGAGTCTGAAGCATCAGAAGAACAACCTTCAGAAGCAGAAAATCAAGCAGAGTCTGAAGAAGCAGATGTGCATCCAGAACATAATTCTACCAATAAAGGGCCATCTATTAGAATTCAGAAGGATCATCCTAAGGAGCTTATCATTGGGAGTTTGGATCAAGGGGTCAGAACCAGGAGATCAGAACCAGCTGCTACTGATTCATGTTTTGTGTCTAAGTTTGAACCCAAAAATGTGAAAGAAGCCCTGACTGATGAATTTTGGATTGAAGCAATGCAAGATGAGTTGAATCAATTCAAAAGGAGTGAAGTGTGGGATCTGGTTCCAAGACCTGAAGGGTTGAATGTAATTGGTACTAAATGGATTTACAAGAATAAAACAGACGAGAATGGTACTGTAGTCAGAAACAAGGCTAGGTTGGTTGCTCAGGGTTATACTCAAGTGGAGGGATTGGACTTTGATGAGACCTTTGCACCTGTGGCTAGACTAGAGTCCATAAGATTACTGTTGGGAGTATCCTGCATTCTCAAGTTCAAATTATTCCAGATGGATGTGAAGAGTGCATTTCTGAATGGATATTTGCAAGAAGAGGTATATGTTGAACAGCCTAAGGGTTTTGTGGATCCTAAGTTTCCAGAACATGTGTACAAGTTAAAGAAGGCTTTATATGGATTGAAGCAAGCACCAAGGGCATGGTATGACAGGCTGACTCAGTTTCTTGTGGCTCAAGGTTACAGAAAAGGAGGTTCTGATAAGACCTTGTTTGTTAAAGATGAAAATGGGAGTCTGATGATAGCTCAGATTTATGTGGATGACATAGTGTTTGGAGGGATGTCTCAGAAGATGGTCAAATTATTTGTTCAGCAGATGCAGTCAGAATTTGAAATGAGCCTAGTTGGTGAGCTGACATATTTTCTTGGGTTACAAGTCAAACAAATGGAAGATACAATCTTCATTTCTCAAAGTAAGTATGCCAAGAACATAGTAAAGAAGTTTGGAATGGAGTCTGCTGCACATAAGAAGACACCAGCTGCTACTCATCTGAAGCTAACCAAAGATGAACAAGGAGTATCAGTTGATCAGAGTCAGTACAGAAGCATGATAGGGAGCCTATTGTATTTAACTGCAAGCAGACCTGATATCACTTATGCTGTTGGAGTATGTGCAAGATATCAAGCTGATCCTAAGATGAGTCATCTGACACAAGTTAAAAGGATCCTGAAGTATGTGAATAGCACAAGTGACTATGGAATCATGTATTCACATAGTTCAAGTTCTGAACTGATGGGATATTGTGATGCTGACTGGGCTGGAAGTGCTGATGACAGGAAGAGCACCTCAGGAGGTTGTTTCTTCTTAGGAAATAACTTGGTTTCATGGTTCAGCAAGAAACAAAACTGTGTGTCATTGTCAACTGCTGAGGCTGAGTATATTGCTGCTGGAAGTAGTTGCTCACAATTAGTGTGGATGAAGCAGATGCTGGAGGAGTACAACATTGAACAAGGAACTATGACATTGCTTTGTGACAATTTAAGTGCCATCAACATCTCTAAGAATCCAATTCAGCACAGCAGAACCAAACACATAGACATCAGACATCATTTCATCAGAAACCTTGTGGAGGACAAGATTATTCAGCTGGAACATGTAGCTACTGAAGAACAAGTTGCTGACATTTTCACAAAGGCCTTGGATGCTAAGCAGTTTGAAAACTTAAGGAGCAAGTTAGGTGTGTGTTTACATGAAGACTTATAGCAATTACTGCAAACTGGATGTGAGGAAGATAGAGTACCTGCCAGTTGTGCCTATGCTAAGTGTGATCCTGGACCTGAGTCTGAATCTGATATGTTTTCAAGGATCTGTGTTACCTGTTTAGATTTTATTCCCTATTTGAAGTCTGAGATTTGTCAGAATTTTGTGGCTAAAAAGGGGGAGAAAATCTTATGTTGGCTCTGATACCATGTGTTGCTGCTCAGAGAATTAGTTCAAATTCAGCTTTCAGTGTTGTTCAGAAGTTATTTGTGAAGCTCAGAGTTCAGAACAAATATAACAAGAGCTGTCAAGATGTTATTGAGGGGGAGTATGTGTCTCAGGGGGAGTATAAGGTTGCTATGATCCTGAGTGTTTGTGGTCCTGAAGAACAATTGTGTGCAGCTCCTGAAGTGTTGGTTCTGATATGCTCTGATACCATACATTCAGAAGTAAGGGGGAGTTTGATGTATGCTGAGTGTATGCTGAGTTGCAGGGGGAGTGTGTGTGATGATCAGGAGTTGATCAGTAGCTCTGATACCTTGGAGTAGCTCTGATACCATGATTGTGATGATCAGGAGTTGATCAGTACTTGGTTTATGTGTGCTTCAGGAGTCAGAAGCTGAAGCTGTTGTTTAACATAGCTGAATCCGCTGCCTAAACTGATTGCTATGATGTATTAGTATGGAGTTCTTCATTGCTGAGCTGATTATAATGAAGATTGAAGAACTTGGATGGTTTTAGCCAAAAAAATTTGCCAAAGGGGGAGATTGTTGAGTCTTTTGGTGTTGGCTGCATGTTTTGGCAAAACCAAGATATTGAATAGAAGCATCTCCATATGTAGAACATTTCTTCAGTTACAAGTTTTCTCATTTGAAGCCATTCAGAAGCTAAAATCTTCATCAGAAGCTGAAATGCTCATCAGGAGCACTGTAGCACTTCAGAAGCAGTTTCAGGTTCTGAAGCCAGCGTTGACTTCTGTTGACCACATCAGAAGCTGGGTTTGCTGGATTGTTTTTGCACGTATCTTGGAAGATTGAGCAAGGAATTATGTTTGTTTAATTGCTTCTAGATTGCTGGTTGATTTGAAGAAGATTTTATTGAAGATTTGGTTCAAAGATATGAAATTCATATTTTCCTGTTATAATCTTTAAAAGATTCAGAACAGTTTTATTTGTTACATTATTGGACCAATCTTATTTCTGTAACAAATCAAATCAGAAGATTAGTTTTATTTTGCAAGACTGGAGGCTATATAAGGAGGAGGGCTGCTGCTATTCAAGATACGAATTGAAGAGTATTATTCAGAGAAATAGAGTCTTAGTTGTTTTTAAGCTTTTGCTTTATTTTTTTGTACGCCACTCATATGCTTTGAGTTGGTTTAGGTTTGTTATTGAGTTGTAACTTCATTCTAAGCCTGTAGGTACGAATGAAGGTCTGTCATTGAAATTGTGTTCAAAACAGGGGATTGTTAAGGGTTGTTCAAGTAGCTGGGTTTAGTTGCTTGAATAGGAAGTTAGAGGATTCTAATACTCAGAGTTGGGTAGAAGTCTGACTAGGAGGAGTTTAATTGCTAAGGCTGGGAACTGGGAGTCAGTGTCTTGAGTCTTTGGGTTAAATCCTATAGTGGATTTCCTTCCTGGATTGGTATCCCCCAGAGTAGGAGGTGTTTACTCCGAACTGGGTCAACAAACCTTGTGTGTTCTTTAGCTTTCCTGCACTTTTTATTTCTGCTATTTATCTGCTTTAAATTGTGCTGAGTCATTGTTCAGAACCTGTTTTGGTTCAGAACCTGAACTCTCTTAAGTATTGCCTGGCCAGAATTTCACAAGGAATATAAACCAGTTTATACAAAACCTTTCAAACCTCAAAATGTCAGACCAAAGGTACAAAAGAAGCCTTATCCTTTCAGAACTAACCAAAGAGGACCCATAAGGATATGTGTACCTAAGTCTGAAATAATTTCTATTGCAGATATGCTTAACATCCAAAGAAAAGGAAAAGTCTTGGTACCTGGACAGTGGCTGCTCGCGTCACATGACAGGAGAAAGGTCTATGTTCCTAACCCTGACCATGAAAGAGGGAGGAACTGTGGGTTTTGGAGAAAATCAGAAGGCAAGATCATTGGTACTGGTAAGATAGGTGATTCTTCCCTTTGCATTGATAATGTCTGGTTGGTAGATGAACTAAGACATAACCTACTTAGCATAAGTCAATTATGTGACAGTGGTTATGATGTCCTGTTTAATAAGAACACTTGCACTGTAATCAACAACAAAGATAAATCTGTTGTGTTCAAAGGAAAGAGGAATAACAATGTTTATAAAATTAATCTTTCAGAACTGGTTGATCAGAAGGTAGTTTGCCTTCTGTCAGTGAGTGATGAGAAATGGGTATGGCACAAAAGGTTGAGACATGATAACTAGAGACTCATCTCTAAGCTTAGCAAGTTGCAACTGGTCAGAGGCCTACCAAACATTGACTATCACTCAGATGCTCTTTGTGGAGCATGCCAGATAGGAAAAATTGCTAAAACCTCTTTTAAATCCAAAAACATTGTTTCTACCTCCAGACCCTTAGAACTACTTCACATTGATCTGTTTGGTCCTGTTGGAACAACATCAATCAATGGGAAGAAGTATGGGTTAGTAATTGTTGATGATTACAGTAGATGGACTTGGGTTAAATTCCTAAGAACCAAAAATGAAACATATGATGTGTTCAACAAATTCTACAAACAAGTACAAACTGAAAATGATTTGAAAATTTTAAAAGTTATAAGTGATCATGGTGGTGAATTTGAAAATGAACCATTTGAAACTTTTTGTGAAGATCATGGAATTCTCCATGAGTTCTCTTCTCCTAGAACTCCACAACAAAATGGAGTTGCAGAGAGAAAGAACAGATCTTTGCAAGAAATGGCCAGAACCATGATCCATGAATCTAAAATTGCAAAGTACTTCTGGGCAGAAGCTGTTAACATAGCATGTTATATTCAGAACAGGATCTATATAAGACCAATTCTGAATAAAACAGCATATGAATTATTCAAAGGAAGAAAGCCAAGCATTTCTTATTTTCATCAGTTTGGATGTACATGTTACATTCTGAACAATAAAGTCTACCTAAAGAAATTTGATGCTAAGGCTCACAAGGGTATCTTTTTGGGATACTCTGAGAGATCTAAAGCATACAGAGTGTACAATTTTGAAACACATGTCGTTGAAGAATCAATACACATTAGGTTTGATGACAAGAAGCTTGATAATAAAATATCAGAGCTAGTTGAGAGTTTTGGAGATATACGGCTCTCAGTGGACACTTCAGAACCTGAACAGAGTTCTAAGTCTGAAGAAAGTCCAGAAGCTGAAAATACTGCAGAAGCTGAAAAACTCTCAGAAGCTGACACTCCTCCTGAAGCTAATCAAGTTCAAGATGGTTCTGAACATGGTCTTAATGATTATCAAGAAGCAAATCCACCCAGAACCTCATTCAAGTACAAGTCTTCACATCCTGAAGAGTTAATCATTGGAAACAAGGACAGTCCAAGAAAGACCAGATCAGCATTCTATCAGAATGATTCTTTAATTGGACTACTGTCAATGATTGAACCTACAACAATTGATGAAGCACTTGCAGATGATGGATGGATTGTAGCTATGCAAGAAGAACTCAATCAGTTTCAAAGAAATGATGTTTGGGATTTAGTTGCAAAACCAAATCACAAAAACATTATTGGAACAAAATGGGTGTTCAGAAACAAGCTGAATGAACAAGGAGAAGTAGTCAGAAACAAAGCTAGACTGGTTGCTCAAGGCTACAGTCAGCAGGAAGGAATAGACTACACTGAAACATTTGCTCCAGTTGCAAGACTGGAAGCAATCAGGTTACTTCTTTCCTATGCAGTAAATCATAATATCATCTTATATCAAATGGATGTTAAGAGTGCTTTTTTAAATGGAGTTATTTCTGAAGAAGTATATGTCAAACAACCTCCTGGTTTTGAAGATTTAAAAAATCCAGATTTTGTTTTTAAACTAAGAAATCACTGTATGGTCTGAAACAAGCTCCCAGAGCTTGGTATGAGAGACTAAGTAATTTCTTACTTAAAAATGATTTTGTAAGAGGACAAGTTGACAATACACTTTTCAGAAAGACAGTTAAGAAAGACATCTTAATTGTGCAAATCTATGTTGATGATATTATAGTTGGTTCTACTAATGCCATTATTTACAAAGAATTTTCTAAGTTAATGCAGGATGAATTTGAAATGGTCATGATGGGAGAATTGAAATTCTTTCTTGGAATTCAAATCAGCCAATGCAAAGATGGAGTGTATGTTCATCAATCTAAATATACAAAGGAGCTTCTGAAGAAGTTCCAACTTGAAGATTGTAAATTGATGACAACACCAATGCATCCAACCTGCAATTTAAGCAAAGAAGACACTGGCTCAAAGGTAGATCAGAAGCTCTACAGAGGTATGATTGGTTCTCTGTTATACTTAACAGCTTCTAGACCAGATATTTTGTTTAGTGTATGCTTGTGTGCAAGATTCCAATCAGATCCTAGAGAATCTCATATGACTGCTGTCAAGAGAATCTTCAGGTATCTGAAGGGAACAACTAATCTTGGACTTCTGTATAAGAAATCCTTAGATTATAAGCTGGTTGGATTCTGTGATGCTGATTATGCTGGGGACAGGATTGAAAGAAAATCCACCAGTGGAAATTGTCAATTCCTTGGTGAGAATCTGATATCCTGGGCCAGCAAAAGACAATCAACTATTGCATTGTCAACAACAGAAGCAGAATACATCTCAGCTGCAAGTTGTTGCACACAACTGCTCTGGATGAAACATCAATTAGAAGACTATCAGATTCATGAAAACAACATTCCTATTTTCTGTGATAATACTGCTGCAATCTGTTTGTATAAAAATCCAATTCTACATTCAAGAGCCAAGCATATTGAAATTAAACATCATTTTATTAGAGATTATGTTTAGAATGGTGTTTTGGATATTCAATTCATTGATATTGATCATCAATAGACTGATATATTTACAAAACCCCTCACAGAAGATATATTTAATTTTATTAAAAAGAATCTGAACATGCATTTTATCTCTGGAAAAATTGCTTGACTCTGAATAAGAAACTGAGAATCTGAAGTTCATCAGAAGCTAAGACTTAACAGACACTCACTTTGAGAGTCTGAAGAAAGTTCAGCTTCTGAAAACATCAGAGTCTGAGTTTCAGAATCTGAATTTTTAAACTTCTGATAAAACTCATTATAAGTGGACACTTTACACGTGGCCCACTAATGAGAGTGAATCTGAACAGTTGTCTAACACATTGTCAGAAACTGATAAGTTATAACTGCTGGACAGTGATGAATTAAGTTTTGAAAGTTGTGCTTTGCCCCTCCTAAAGTCATTAATGTGCAAATGTGTTAAATGTTTTTCTGTTTTCAGTTTCTGAAAAGTTTTAACAAAAACACTCAAACACTGTCACACTTTCAATTTCTCATCTTATATGTTCAGTTTTCAGACCCAGTTTTAAACTTTCAATTCTGTCTGAAACAGTTCAGTAATACTGAACAGAATGTTCTGAACAATTGTGTTTGAAACAGTTCAGTGGTACTGAACAAAATGCTCTGAACATTTTTATCTCACGTTTTTAAACTCTCTTGTGTCTTAAAATTCTTGAATTTTCTTTTTGTTGATGACAAAAGGGGGAGTAAAAGTAACAAGTATTTCAGGCTCTGAGCTCAGAACATAAGTTAATTTTTTATAAGTAATTAACTTAGGAGAACATTTTCTCATCTCTTAGCCTCTGAATTAAATTCTGTGAGATAAACTGAATTTTCAATTCTGTGAATTAAACTGAATTTAAATAACTTGGATAAAACTCAAGGGGAGCTTACAAACCTCACCTTGTGAATTATCAGACTTAAGGGGAGCTTACAAACCTCAGACCCTGAAGTCAGTTTGTTATTTAAATTCTGAATGTATTTACACTTTGATTCTTCATCTGTTTGATTTAAATGGAATTTAATTAACCTAGATAAGACTCAGGGGGAGCTTACAAACCTCACCTTATGGATTATCAGACTCAGGGGGAGCTTACAAACCTTAGACCCTGAAGTCAACTTGTTAATTAAATTAACATCAATTTTCTATTAATACTTATGTTTGTCATCATCAAAAAGGGGGAGATTGTTGGAACAAAATGTATGAACAACTCTCTTTTGAGTTTTGATGATAACAAAGTGTTAAAAAGAAAATTGGATATGCTAATACTTGATTCTAGTGTTCAGAACCATATATGAAAATTCCTGGCAACCTGACTGACAAATGCTGTGCACAATGTTGGCACAACTGTCCGAGCACCTGTCTACTCAGAACTACAATTAAAATAACGCAACGTAACAAAGCACAAATTAAAAGGAACACAGCAGAAATATAAAGTACACAGTGAGTTTGCTAACCCAGTTCGGAACAACTCTCCTACTCTGGGGGATACCAATCCAGGAATGAATCCACTATTATAGTTCTAGTGAAAAGACCAACGCAGACACACTACTTGACTTTGCACCAAGACCCTACCAGTGTCAACTCTATCTAGGAACTCCTAGATATGAGACCCCGTCTCAATTCCTACCAACAGCACAATCAGTATTGTTATCAACTACGCAAAACACAACCAAGAGAAACACACTCTAGTAACACATACTCACTCCGTACTTAAAAGCTTAGGAGCAGCTTACAATTACAACTCAAACAAACTCAGTCCTTAGCTTGAATCAGGAAGATGCAAGCAAGGCTCACAATTAACAAAAGAAACCCTAAAAACCTTAAACACACGCTTTGCTAACACACACTGTTTTTAGTTACCCTACTAGGGTTTGTCTTCACAAATATATAACACTGAGATAGCACGGGTTTGGGCTTCAAAATAGAACGTGGACATTGTCCGGTCCAGCTGAAAAATCTTCTAGAGACAATAAAAAAACTTCCAAATATAGAATGATATCTTGTGGAAAAATACCAAGGCAAGACCGCCTTTTACACATCATCAGATACACGCGCCTTGATCAGCAAGCTAGAGGAAAATAAACTTCAAGAAAATCTTTGGAAGATTGCGTACAAAAATAAAGCGCTAGCTAGCGCGAAAAACACAAGTCACATAATGCTGTTCCATATGCTACCGCATCTGTCCCAGCATCTGGCTAGTAGATGTTTTTGCAAAATGTAGCCAATCTACAAAAACCCAACAATCTCCCCCTTTGGCAAATTTTTGGCTAAAACACTCTAGAGCCAGTTCTTTGGGAGATACACAGATAAGTTTCCTTCAAGTCAACATAGGCACACAACAAGGAAAGAAAATATCATAGAATATAATGAGACTACTTCCAAGGGAGCAATTTGGACAAAGATAACTTGCAAGTAGTATCAGAGGCATGCACCAGATAACACAAAAATCTAGCCTCATAGGAACAACTAGAGAGAAATAAACTCTCATATAGTGGATTCACATAGAGAAGGGAGAAAAACAACACCAGGAAAAAATAAATTTCCACACACCAAAAAAAATAACAGCTCCCCCTCAAAATATACAGCACTCCCCCTCAACATATGTAACCATACATAACCATGCACACAACCATAAGCTATAAGCTACACACATGCACATGCATCTACTCCCCCTTTTTAGCCATAAATTCTAACAAATAACAGATAGTGCATACTCATAAGATAGAAACCATAGAAAGTGCATATTACAGACCAAAAGCACACAAGGTGCATAAGAAATTCAGGGCATAGCCCAGTCACCAACAAAAGCAAAAGAAGTGCAACAAATGAGATCAGAACAAAACAACAGGATCAGAAATCATCAGAGTCATCAGAGTCATCCTCAGTGTCACCAGCAGAAGCAGCAGTCTTATTTCCTCCTTCATCTTCATCCTGCTCACCCTCAGCTGCAGATTCAGCCTTCAAAGCTGCAATGATCCTGTCAATCTTCACCTTCCTAGCTCCAAGAGCCACACTAGTCTCAGTAAGATCAGCAATCATTTGCTTTCTGGAGAGCACACCAGATGTCCGGACAGAAGTACCAGCTACATCAGCAGCATCTTTCTCAGACAGCAAACTGCAATCCAAAGACATAGGACCAGGCCTCTTGCAGGGCTCATCAGTACTGATCAAAATGTCAGGGTGTTGCTGAAGAATAATACCACACAGGAGAGTGGGAAAAGCAATTGGAAACTTAATAGCAAAAGACTTAGCATGCTCCAAAACTTGATAATAGATGTAGGCTCCATAATCAAAGGGTGACTTGGTTCCCACGGCATAAATCAACTTCGCCAAACCAGAAGCAACAGAATTTGAGTGAGTGGTTGGAGTCCAGTTTTGAGCACAGATTCTGTTCAGAACAGCATACATGGGGGAGAGTTGAGCAGAAGACAAATGCTTAGGCCAATGCTTAATCTTGTTACCTGTGATGGCCTTGCAAATGGTGTCCTCAGTGACCTCCAGCTCAGGAGTCTCCTCAACAGACCTCTCAAGGTATGTGTTGATAACCATAGGGGAGAAGTTGACACACTTACCTCGAACAAAAACCTGCCTATACTCAGGATTCCTTGTGTCATCACACTCATCAGACACATTTACCAGAAATTCCCTGACCAGCTTATCATAACATGGACCCAGATTTCTCACAGTCTTCATCAGTCCAGCAAATTCCAACACATCAACCAGCTTTTTACACTTGAACACATCTTCCTTCAGATTTCTTTCAAGACCTAATCTTCTGTGGTATATAAACTTCCACCTAGAAGACCCATTTTCCAAATGAAAAGAGACATTATCAAGAGGGGCTGGAGGGATGGTTAGAGGAATCTTCATACCCTTCATTGTTTTTCTGGAAGCTCCACCAGATGTGGCAGCTTCAAGCTCAGCAACCTCAAACTCAGAATCACTAGAGGGAGGGTCTTTTCTTTTGAGGCTCTTCTTCTTGTGATCACTTTGAGCCACCTTCTTGCTCCCAGCCTTGGGAGGACCATACATGGGCTTCTTCCCAGCAGTAGTAGTTTTCTTCTTACTTTCTTTCTGACCTTCACTAACAGTAGCAACGGTCTTGTCAGATTTGCTCCTAGTCCTGCGAGCAACACCAATAGCACCAGTCTTTTCCTGAGGTCTTTCTTCAGGCACAACATCCGTAACAGCAACAGTGTCAGCTTGGTCTAAATTGTCAGTCTCAGCATTATCCACAACATCCTGAGTCTCAGTACCTTCATCCTGAGACTTTGAGGAATCATTCTCAGGGACACTCACAGAATCAGGGGTGGTTGGAACCACTGCTTCAGTCTCCACATTAACTTGTGACAAAGATGCTTGAGCATCTGTCACAGCATCCTTTGTTGTGGCAGGGGGATTAACAGGTGTCTCAGAATCAGCCGAATCAACAACATTCTTGTCAACAGAAACAGCAGTAGCATCTTGCTCAATAGGGGAATTTGAAGTATCACCAACTAATTTGTCAGATACCTTAGGATTATCAGGACCTAGGGTTTCAGACGTAGCTACAGTACTTTCAACAGCAAAATTCTCAGATTTGTTGCCAGAAGGGTCAACATTTGGTTCGACAACGTTCGATATAATTGGATTGTCCTTACAGTACAAATCATCCATGCTAAGCCCTATTCATTGAACAGCGGGAGTGGTAGATGTCTTACCTTTTGATTTCGACCTCGTGTTCACCGCAGTAGAGGAGGTAGCTTTGCTAGATTTTGCAGGAGTCTTCCTTCGTGATGCAGACGACCTAGTACGTCGCTTCTTTGTAGGAGAGCTGAGAATAGTAGTGAGAGGTAGTGCGTCGGTGATGATCGCTTCAGGAGTTTGATCTTGCATAGTTTGATGAGAGGTAGAATCAGCCATGGTGATGATTTTTTGTTTGAAGGTATGAAGAGAGGGCGATTTTTGAATGATGATGCGCGCGGCAAGAGAGGAGTTGAGGGGTTGAGAGAAGTTAAGACAAAGACAATAATGATAGCGTGTGAGAGGTCTGAAAAAGGGAAGTTGAAAATAACCTCCTTGAATGACGTGCATCAAGCAGTTGAGGAGGGAGAAAATAATAGCTGCACGCCTCTCAAAAATTAATTGCTACAATTCCTCAAATAAACATATCCCTAACTTCCGTCTTAATTTTTCAAATTGGTTAGCATCAAGAGCTTTGGTAAAAATATCTGCTAATTGCTCTTCAGTTGCAACATGCTCAAGAGTAACAATTTTTTCTTCAACCAGATCCCTAATAAAATGATGTCTAATGTCAATGTGTTTAGTCCTGCTGTGTTGTATAGAATTTTTGGAGATATTAATTGCACTCAGATTGTCACAATATAATGTCATAGCATCTGTCTTGACATTGTATTCACTCAGCATCTGTCTCATCCACAACAATTGAGAACAACTGCTACCAGCTGCTATGTACTCAGCTTCAGCTGTAGACAAAGAAACGCAATTTTGCTTCTTACTGAACCAGGATATAAGATTGTTACCCAGAAAGAAACATCCACCAGAAGTACTCTTTCTATCATCTGCACTTCCAGCCCAGTCAGCATCACAATACCCAAACAACACAGTGCTTTCCCCATGAGAATACAACATACCATAGTCACTGGTACCATTCACATACTTCAAAATTCTCTTTACCTGAGTCAGATGGCTAATTTTTGGTTCAACTTGGTACCTGGCGCACACTCCAACTGCAAATGTGATATCAGGCCTACTTGTTGTAAGATATAGAAGACTCCCTATCATACTCCTATACATGCTTTGGTCAACATCCACACCTTTCTCATCCTTTGATAATTTCACATGTGTGGGAGCAGGAGTTCTTTTATGAGCAACATTTTCCATCCCAAATTTCTTGACTATATTTTTAGCATACTTACTTTGAGAGATAAATATAGTATCTTCCATCTGTTTCACTTGAAGACCAAGAAAGAACTTTAGCTCACCTACAAGACTCATCTCAAATTCAGATTGCATTTGCTGAACAAAATGCTCTATCATCTGGTCAGACATTCCTCCAAAGACTATGTCATCTACATATATTTGAGCAATCATCAGCTGTCCATTTTCATCTTTCACAAACAAGGTTTTGTCATTTCCTCCCTTCCTATAGCCATGGTTAATTAGAAACTCAGCAAGTCTCTCATACCAAGCTCTAGGGGCTTGCTTCAGGCCATATAGAGCTTTCTTCAATTTGTAAACATGGTTTGGAAAACTTGGATCAATGAAACCTTTAGGCTGTTCCACATAGACCTCTTCATTTAAGTACCCATTGAGAAAGGCACTCTTAACATCCATCTGATACAGCTTGAATTTTAGTATGCATGCAATCCCAAGTAACAATCTAATAGATTCCAACCTAGCTACAGGAGCAAAAGTCTCATCAAAGTCTACACCTTCAATTTGAGCATACCCTTGTGCAACTAGTCTAGCTTTGGTTCTAGTGATAGTACCATTTTCATCAGACTTGTTTTTATAAACCCACTTGGTACCTATGACATTCACATTATCTGGTCTAGGAACTAAGTCCCACACATTACTTCTCTTGAACTGAGTTAATTCTTCTTGCATAGCATTTATCCAGAACTCATCAGTTAGAGCTTCCTAAACATTCTTTGGTTCAAATTTAGATATAAAGCAAGAATTTGATACCTCATCATAGTTCCTTCTAGTTGTGATCCCTTGGTTAGGATCCCCAATGACTTGATCTATGGGATGGTTTTTCTGAACTCTGATAGATGGTCCTTTGTTGGGAGCAGTCTTCTCTGGACCAGTTACTTCAGAATCTTGCTTACTACTTGCTTCATCTTCTTTCTTCTCTTCCTGTAGGTCAGATGCTGGGGCAAATGTTGCATCATCTGGCACAGCATTATTACCTTCATCATCTACAACAACATTTATAGATTCCATCACTGTCTTGGTTCTGGAGTTGTATACTCTATAGGCTCTGCTGTTTGTTGAATAGCCTAGAAAAATTCCCTCTTCACTTTTAGCATCCATCTTTCTTCTTGGTTCCCTGTCAGCTAAAATATAGCACTTACTACCAAACACATGAAAGTGCTTCACTGTTGGCTTCCTGTCCTTCCATAGCTCGTACAAGGTTGTAGATGTACCTTTTCTCAAAGTCACTCTATTATGAATATAGCAGGCTGTGTTCATGGCTTCAGCCCAAAAGAAAAATGGCAGCTTCTTTGCATGTAGCATAACTCTGGCAGATTCTTGCAAAGTCCTGTTCTTTCTCTCAACTATCCCATTTTGTTGGGGAGTAATGGGTGCAGAGAACTCATGAAATATTCCTTCAGAAATGCAGAAATCAGAGAACTTACCATTCTCAAACTCTTTCCCATGGTCACTTCTGATTCTAACAATTCCACAATCCTTTTCTCTCTGAAGTTGTAAGCAAAGATCCTTGAATTTTTCAAAAGTGTCTGATTTCTCCTTAATGAAATTTATCCAAGTATATCTGGAAAAATCATCAACAACAACAAAAGCATACTTCTTACCTCCTAAGCTTTCGACTTGCATAGGTCCCATTAAGTCCATGTGCAATAGCTCAAGAACTCTGGATGTGGACAGATGTTGCAGCTTCTGGTGAGGCATCTTGGTCTATTTTCCTATCTGGCATTCTCCACATATACTTCCTTCCTGAATTTGGAATTTTGGTAGACCTCTGATGGCTCCTTCAGCAATAGCTTTCTTCATGCTTCTGAGATTCAGATGTCCAAGCTTTTGGTGCCATAGCTTTACTTCATCTTCTTTGGTTATTAGACAAGTAGATAACTTTGCTTTATCTTGAGAGACCCACAAGTAGCAATTGTCCTTTGATCTAACACCTTTCATCAGGATGTCCCCTTCACTGTTAGCAACTAAGCATTCACTCTTTGTAAAGTTGACCTTCATTCCTTGATCGCACAGTTGACTAATACTAATTAAGTTAGCAGTTAATCCTTTCACAAGAAGCACCTTATCAAGTTTGGGTAGGCCCTCTTCCACAAGATTTCCTACACCCTTTATTTCTCCTTTGGCTCCATCCCCAAAAGTCACAAAACTTGTAGCATAAGGCATAACATCAGTTAAGTAATTTTTATCACCAGTCATATGCCTGGAACATCCACTGTCAAAATACCAATCATTTCTGGATGACACTCACAGAGATGTATGAGCAATTTGAGCAATCTCATCAGCTTCTGGTTCTATTTTTCTAGGATCCACAGTGTTGCTTGTGAAATTATCATTTTTTTGCTTCCACTGCTTCTTGGTGATCTTCACTGTGGGATCAGGTCTTGGTGAATAAGTCCTGTCTGGGTAACCATATAATTTGAAACAGAAAGGTCTGATATGTCCTTTTCTTCCACAGTAGTGACATACCCAACCATAATACCTTCCTTTTGATCTGGGCCTATATCCAGATGCCTGTTGTCTCACCTGATGCTGGGGCATCTGTTTTGACATAGTATGATCATAAGTACTAACAGATGGCACAAACTGTCTCACCGGTAGTTGTTTCTGATGAGGCAAGGATCTGTAGTCAAACCCAATACCTTTAGAATCTCCAGGTTTCTGTCCTATCTCCAGAATTTCGTCTAAAGCATCAGTACCTTTGTTCATCATCCGCAGTTGCTTGTTCATATTGTCAATCTTGGAAGTAAGTAAGATAACCTCATCATTGAGATCTGAGTTTATTTCCAGAAGTTTGTCTTTCTCAGCTTGCAAGAGAGCAATGGTCCTCTTTTGTTTTTCTAAAGTTCTACAAACTTCCTCACTTTTGAGACATAGCTCCTTGTAAGAATCAGCCAGTTCATCATATGTTACCTCTTCATCACAAGATTCATTGTCAGATGTGCACACTCCAGTCAAGGCATTCACATGTTTTGTAGTTTCAGGTTCTTCTTCTGATTCATCCTCATCAGACCAAGAAACAGTCATCACCTTCTTTTGTTTCTTCAGATACGTTGCACACTCAGTTCTGATGTGACCAAATCCTTCGCATTCATGGCATTGCACCCCTTTGCTTTGATTGGTTTTGTCATCAGTTCTAGGTTTCCTCTGATTGTTGACATTTTTATAGATGCTGCGACTGTTGTCCGGAGCATGTGTCCTAGGGCGTCTGTCCATCCTCTTCACAACTTTATTAAATTGTTTGCCCAACAACACAATAGCTTCAGAGATGCTCTCATCAGTATCTAAATTACTCTCCACATCATCTTCATCAGTGTTGGAGATGAAAGCAATGTTCTTGTCTTTCTTTTCAAATCTTTCATTAGCCTTCAATTCAAAAGTTTGAAGAGATCCAATCAACTCATCAACTTTCATATTTCCAATATCTTGGGCCTCCTCAATAGCACATACTTTCATATCAAATTTCTTAGGCAGAGACCTGAGGATTTTGCTTACCAGTTTTTCATCAGACATCTTTTCCCCCAAGGATTTAAATGTGTTAGCATATTCTAGCACATTCATGTGAAAGTCATGAACACTCTCTCCTTCCTTCATTCTCAAATTCTCAAACTGTGTTGTTAGCAGTTGTAGCCTTGACTTCTTGACCTTTTGAGTACCTTCATGAGCTGTTCTTAGGATATCCCAAGCTTCCTTAGCAACAGTACATTGTTTAATCAACCTGAACATGTTCTTGTCTACACCATTAAACAAAGCATTCAGGGCTTTAGAGTTTCCAATAGCTGCAGTGTCTTCTGCTGTAGACCACTCCTCTTCTGGTTTTAACTCATCAGTATCAACATTATTCGCATCTTTTATTTTAGGAGGGACCCATGCCTTGATCACAGCCTTCCAAGCTCTGCTGTCTAGAGATTTCAAGAATGCTGTCATGTGTGATTTCCAAATGTCATAGTTCGACCCATCCAACAGGGGTGGTCTATTCACCAGTCCTCCTTCTTTATCCATTAAGCCAGAAAAATCTTTCCCTGGAGCTCACCCACACAGAACAGGGTGCCCGCTCTGATACCAATTGAAAATTCCTGGCAACCTGACTGACAATTGATGTGCACAATGTTGGCACAACTGTCCGAGCACCTGTCTACTCAGAACTACAATTAAAATAACGCAGCGTAACAAAGCACAAATTAAAAGGAACACAACAGAAATATAAGTACACAGTGAGTTTGTTAACCCAGTTCGGAGCAACTCTCCTACTCTGGGGGATACCAATCCAGGAATGAATCCACTATTATAGTTCTAGTGAAAAGACCAACGCAGACACACTACTTGACTTTGCACCAAGACCCTACCAGTGTCAACTCTATCTAGGAACTCCTAGATATGAGACCCCGTCTCAATTCCTACCAACAGCACAATCAATATTGTTATCAACTACGCAAAACACAACCAAGAGAAACACACTCTAGTAACACATACTCACTCCGTACTTAAAAGCTTAGGAGCAGCTTACAATTACAACTCAAACAAACTCAGTCCTTGGCTTGAATCAGGAAGATGCAAGCAAGGCTCACAATTAACAAAAGAAACCCTAAAAACCTTAAACACACGCTTTGCTAACACACACGGTTTTTAGTTACCCTACTAGGGTTTGTCTTCACAAATATATAACACTGAGATAGCACGGGTTTGGGCTTCAAAATAGAACGTGGACATTGTCCGGTCCAGCTGAAAAATCTTCTAGAGACAATAAAAAAACTTCCAAATATAGAATGATATCTTGTGGAAAAATACCAAGGCAAGACCGCCTTTTACACATCATCAGATACACGCGCCTTGATCAGCAAGCTAGAGGAAAATAAACTTCAAGCAAATCTTTGGAAGATTGCGTACAAAAATAAAGCGCTAGCTAGCGCGAAAAACACAAGTCACATAATGCTGTTCCATATGCTACCGCATCTGTCCCAGCATCTGGCTAGTAGATGTTTTTGCAAAATGTAGCCAATCTACAAAAACCCAACAATATACTTAAAAATTGGTATCTAACAATGGTTATGAAAGAACAAGTTAAGAGCAAGAAGGAAAATATAGAAGCTTGTGTTGCAAGGCTGAAGAAAATCAGCGTCTAAAGAAGAGCTTCTGAAGGCAGCGTCTGAAAAAGAGCTTCTGAAGGCAGCGTCTGAAGACCAGCTTCTGAAGAAGTGTGTCTGATGAACAGTGCGTCTGAAGACCAGCTTCTGAAGACTGCGTCTGATGAACAGTGCGTCTAAAGCCAGCTTCTAAAGAACTGCGTCTGAAGACAGCTTCTGATGAACAGTGTCTGAAGCCAGTTCTGAAGAGAAGCTTCTGAAGTCTGAAATGCAGAAGTCAACAATTGCAACTGTCTACAATAAAGTACTGTACAGTCAGAACAACTCCTTGCAATAGTTGTCTTCTTGTACGAAACATTCTCCCTGTTTTAAGGAAACAATTCAAATTCCTTTCCTCTATTTTCTGTGTTACGCACACAATGTCAGGAAGGAATTAAATGCTGGACATAGCTTCTATTGCAACGGCTCTTTGATGATATTTGGCTCTTCTCAACAACTCTTTAATTCTCTATAAAGTATTGAAGGATTGAAGAAGAAGAACAAGACTCATAAGACTGAAAACGCATTACTCTGTTTTCTGAAACTCAGTTCTGCCAAATCTGAATGTCATCAAAATAACTTAGAAATTCTTACAAACTTCTTATCTTAGAATTTCTTAAGTATAGAGTCTTAAATCTGTGTTGTATTTTGTGAACACCACTGATAGTATATCAAGTGTTCAACTCAAACTTATTCTCTTGTAAAATCTGTTTGATTCAAAGTCTTAGACTGTGTGTCTGAGCAAGAAAGTCTCTTACTTTGTGTTTGAGCATAAGAAGTCTCTTACTTAGTGTTTGAGCAATTGGAAGTCTCTTACTTTGTGTTTGAGCATAGGAAGTCTCTTGCTTTGTGCTTGAGCAATTGTAATCTTTGTGATTATAGTGAAAATCTCTTGTAAGTGACAAGGGGACTGGACTACTTCCGGGTTGTGGAAGAAACCAGGATAAACTGCTTGTCTCTCTCTCTCTCTCTCTCTCTCTCATTTACTTTATCCGCTGCAAAACACTCTGAAAATAGTTTCAGAATTTGATCTACATCTGATTCTGAACTAACCTTAGTTTTTGAGAAAGAAAAGAATAAGCCAACACAATTCAACCTCCCCTTCTTGTGTTTTTCTCACCTTCAAATCTATCTTCTGTTAGGGGTTTTGTAAATATATCAGCCCACTGATGATCAGTATCAATGAATTGAATATCCAAAACACCCTTCTGAACATAATCTCTAATAAAATGATGTTTAATTTCAATATGCTTGGCTCTTGAATGTAGAATAGGATTTTTAGACAAACAGATAGCAGCAATATTATCACAAAAGATAGGAATGTTGTTTTCATGAATCTGATAGTCTTCCAACTGATATTTCATCCAGAGTAGTTGTGTGCAACAACTTGCAGCTGAAATGTATTTTGCTTCTGTTGTTGACAATGCAATAGTTGACTGTCTTTTGCTGGCCCCAGATATCAGATTCTCACCAAGGAATTGACAATTTCCACTGTTAGATTTTCTTTCAATCCTATCACCAGCATAATCAGCATCACAGAATCCAACCAACTTATAATCTAAGGATTTCTTGTAAAGAAGTCCAAGATTAGTTGTTCCCTTCAGATACCTGAAGATTCTCTTGACAGCAGTCATATGAGATTCTCTAGGATCTGATTGGAATCTTGCACATAAGCATACACTGAATAAAATATCTGGTGTAGAAGCTGTTAAGTATAACAGAGAACCAATCATACCTCTGTATAGCTTCTGATCTACCTTTGAGCCTGTGTCTTCTTTGCTTAAGTTGCAGTTTGGATGCATTGGTGTTGTCATCAATTTACAATCTTCAAGCTTGAACTTCTTCAGAAGCTCCTTTGTATATTTAGATTGGTGAACATACACTCCATCTTTGCACTAGTTGATTTGAATTCCAAGAAAGAACTTCAATTCTCCCATCATGCTCATTTCAAATTCATCCTGCATTAACTTAGAAAATTCCTTGCAAAGAGTGGCATTAGTAGAACCAAATATAATATCATCAACATAGATTTGAACAATTAAGATGTCTTTCTTAAGCATCTTTTTGAACAGTGTAGTGTCAACTTGTCCTCTTACAAAATCATTTTTAAGTAAGAAATTACTTAGTCTCTCATACCAAGCTCTGGGAGCTTGTTTCAGACCATACAGTGATTTCTTAAGATTAAAAACAAAATCTGGATGTTTTAAATCTTCAAAACCAGGAGGTTGTTTGACATACACTTCTTCAGAAATGACTCCATTTAGAAAAGCACTCTTAACATCCATTTGATATAAAATGATATTATGGTTTACTGCATAGGAAAGAAGTAACCTGATTGCTTCCAATCTTGCAACTGGAGCAAATGTTTCAGTGTAATCAATTCCTTCCTGTTGACTGTAGCCTTGAGCAACAAGTCTAGCTTTGTTTCTGACTACCTCTCCTTGTTCATTCAGTTTGTTTCTGAACACCCATTTTGTTCCAATAATGTTCTTGTGATTTGGTTTTGCAACTAAATCCCAAACATCATTTCTTTGAAACTGGTTGAGTTCTTCTTGCATAGCCACAATCCATCCATCATCTGCAAGTGCTTCATCAATTGTTGTAGGTTCAATCATTGACAGTAATCCAAGCAAAGAGTCATTCTGACTGAATGTTGATCTGGTCTTTCTTGGACTATCATTGTTTCCAATGATTAACTCTTCAGGATGTGAAGACTTGTACTTGAATGTGTTTCTGGGTGGATTTGCTTCTTGACAATAATTAAGACCTTGTTCAGAAACATCTTGATCTTGATTAGCTTCAGGAGAAGTGTCAGCTTCTGAGAGTTTTTCAGCATCTGGAGGATTTTCAGCTTCTGAACTTTCTTCAAACTCAGAAGTCTGTTCAGGTTCTGAAGTGTCCTCTGAGAGCCGAATATCTGCAAAACTCTCAACTAGCTCTGATATTTTATTATGAGGCTTCTTGTCATCAAATCTAATGTGTATTGATTCTTCAACAACATGTGTTTCTGAATTATACATTCTGTATGCTTTGGATCTCTCAGAGTATCCTAAAAAGATACCATTGTGAGCCTTAGCATCAAATTTCTTTAGATAGACTTTATTGTTTAGAATGTAACATGTACATCTAAACTGATGAAATAAGAAATGTTTGGCTTTCTTCCTTTGAATAATTCATATGTTGTTTTATTCAGAATTGGTCTAATATAGATTCTATTCTGAATATAACATGTTGTGTTAATAGCTTCTGCCCAGAAGTACTTTGCAATGTTAGATTCATGAATCATGGTTCTGACCATTTCTTGCAAAGATCTGTTCTTTCTCCCTACAACTCCATTTTGTTGTGGAGTTCTAGGAGAAGAGAACTCATGAAGAATTCCATGTTCTTCACAAAAAGTTTCAAAAGGTTCATTTTCAAATTCACCATCATGATCACTTCTAACTTTTAAAATTTTCAATTCATTTTCAGTTTTTACTTGCTTGCAGAAATTGTTGAACACATCATATGTTTCATTCTTGGTTCTGAGGAATTTAACCCAAGTCCACCTACTGTAATCATCAACAATTACTAACCCATACTTCTTCCCATTGATTGATGTTGTCCCAACATGACCAAACAAATCAATGTGAAGTAGTTCTAAGGGTCTGGAGGTAGAAACGATGTTTTTGGGTTTAAAAGAAGTTTTAGCAATTTTTCCTATCTGGCATGCTCCACAAAGAGCATCTGAGTGATAGTCAATGTTTGGTAAGCCTCTGACCAGTTGTAACTTGCTAAGCTTAGAGATGAGTCTCCAGTTAGCATGTCCCAACCTTTTGTGCCATACTCATTTCTCATCACTCACTGACAGAAGACAAACTACCATCTGATCAATCAGTTCTGAAAAATTAATTTTATAAACATTGTTCTTCCTCATTCCTTTGAACACAACATATTTATCTTTGTTGTTGATTACAGTGCAAGTGTTCTTATCAAACAAGACATCATAACCACTATCACATAATTGACTTATACTAAGTAGGTTATGTCTTAGTCCATCTACCAACCAAACTTTATCAATGGAAAGGGAAGAATTACATATCTTACCAATACCAATGATCTTGCCTTTCTGGTTTCCTCCAAATCCCACAGTTCCTCCCTCTTTCATGGTCAGGGTTTGGAACATAGACTTTTCTCCTGTCATGTGACGCGAGCAGCCACTGTCCAGGTACCAAGACTTCTCCTTTTCTTTGGCTTTTAAGCATATCTGCAACAGAAATGATTTCATATTTAGGTACCCATATCTTTATGGGTCCACTTTGGTTAGTTTTGAAAGGATATGGCTTCTTTTGTATCCTTTGTCTGACATTCTGAGATTTAAAAGGTTTTGTATAAACTGGTTTAGTATTCCTTGAAGGTTTTACAAACACAGTTTTTTGACAATGTGAGTCTGAATTTTTCAGAGTCTGAGACTTGCTTGTCTTAGGTTCTGATCTTTTCAGACTCTGAACCTTTTAAGGTTTAGAATCTGATTTTCTCATAATCTTAGACTTAGAACCTTTTGGTTTAGATTTTGGCAAAGTTTTAGATTCTGCCTTCATTTTTCCCTTTGGTTCAGAAGTTTTGGATTATGAGTTGTTCAGAACCTCAGGTTTAGCAGTCTCATTTTCTGATGAATTCAGTTTCTCAGAAATGTCAGATGCAGATACAAAGCACACCTCAGCGTCTTTCATAATATCTCCAGAACAGGATGGTAGGTTTGTTTCTTTTGAATGACTGAAAGGATCATTTTTGAAACCAATGCCTTCTCCCCTGTTTCTGTTAATATTATAAATCATAAAAGCAACTTTACTTCTGTTGATTCCAGTTGAATGAACTCCTGAAGTGCAATTTCTTTCTCATTTGGAATTTCATCAGGTTTCTTATGAGCCATTTCTCTTAAATCTCTTACTTCTTCATCAATCTCATTCATATGATTACGAAGTTGAAGATTTTCATCAGACAACAAGTTATTTTTCTTTTTCAAGGATTTTAATTGAATTAACTTGCTTCTGAGATGGTTCATAAGATCTTTAACTGTATCAACAAGTTAAGAATGAGTAAGTTTAGAATATACCTCATCTTCATCTTCAGAGTCTGAACCTGACTCTGTATCAGAAGATACTGTTGCCACTAGAGCTAGGTTATCTTCCTCTTCATCATCCTTATCAGATTCAGATTCATTATCAAGATCATCCCATGTTGCCATAAGACTTTTCTTGAGCTTGTTTCTGAAGTTGCTTGATTTTGAGCTGGTCTTCTTGGATTTCTCCTTTGATTTGTCCTTCTGTAGCTCAGGACATTCAGCTATGAAATGACCAGTCTTCTTGCAGTTGTAGCAACCCTTTTGATCTTCCTTCTTGGAACCATATCCTTTGAAGTTACTGCTCCTGTTAGAGAACTTCTTTTGTCTTTTCATCAAGTACTGAAATCTTTTAGAAAGCATGGCTAGCTCCTCAGCTTTTGAATCTTCTTCAGAACTTCCCTCAGAAGATTCTTCATTAGATTTTATAGCTTTTAGAGCTTTTGATGACTTTCCTTTAGATTTAAGTGCTATAGACTTAGACTTTCTAACAGGTTCATCTTCATTGAGTCCCAGTTCATGCACTTTGAGAGAGCTTATAAGATCTTCAATACTTAGAGTATTTAGATCTTTAGCTTCCTCAATAGCAGTCACTTTAGGTCTCCATTTAGATGGCAGACTTCTGAGGATCTTGCTCACATGGTCAGCAGTTGAGTAACTCTTTTTTCCAGATCACATGACACTTAAAAAGATATTAGCAATATGAAGGTCAGAAAAACACAAGAAGGGGGGGTTGAATTGTGTTGGCCTTTTTTTTTCTCAAAAACTTAGGTTAGTTCAGAGTCTGATGTTGATCAGATTCTGAAGCTATTTTCAGAGTTATGTTGCAGCGGATATAAAGTAAATGAGAGAGAGAGAAGGACACAAGCAATTATCCTGGTTCCTTCCATAACCCGGAAGTAGTCCAATCCCCTTGTTACTTACAAGAGATTTTTCAATATAATCACCAAGATTACAAATTGCTCAAGCACAAAGCAAGAGACTTCCTATGCTCAAACACAAAGTAAGAGACTTCCAAATGCTCAAACACAAAGTAAGAGACTTTCTATGCTCAAACACAAAGTAAGAGACTTTCTATGCTCAAACACAAAGTAAGAGACTTCCAAATGCTCAAACACAAAGTAAGAGACTTTCTATGCTCAAACACAAAGTAAGAGACTTTCTATGCTCAAACACAAAGTAAGAGACTTCTAATTGCTCAAGCACACATGCAAGATACTTCGAATCAAACAGATTTACAACAGAATATGTTTGAGTTGAACACTTGATATACTATCAGTGGTGTTCACAGAATACAACACAGTTTCAAACTCTATACTTAAGAAATTCTAAGATAAGAAAGTTTGTAAGAATTTCTAAGTTATTGATGAGTTTCGAATTTAGCAGAGTAATGACGCTTTCAGAATTGTAGAGTCTGGGTACTGTTCTTCTTCAAATCTTCAGTCCTTTATAGAGGAACAAAGAGTCGTTGAGAAGATGCCAGGTCATCAATAAAGTCATTTGAAATTGAAGCTTCATCCATCGTGGGTTTCATCCTTGATATGGATTGTGTGTTTCGTCCAGGGAGACTGATGACATCCTGTCATTACGTAATTTTTTAGAGTCTTTGTTAGTGTAAGCATCATTTTTATAGTAATTTGAGACAGCTTGGGGGTGCAAAAAGCAAGAAAACATCAAGAACTTGAACTAATTGCATCGTGACACGATTTGGGCATCGTGTCACGATTTTCTAACCAGATTGGAAGTGGAATTCTGCCTATAAAATTGTATCACGATTGCACAATCGTGTCACGGTTGGGAAACTGATTTGCGTGAACCTTGGGGACTTTAATAAAGAATCGTGTCACGATGCCTTAAATCGTGTCACGATTGTGGGCGCAGGTTGCCTATTTTAGCTGATTTGTTTTCAGAAACAAGGGTTCAGAATTTTTGGAGAATTGAAGCACGATTTTGAGAGCAAAGAACTGAAGAGGTGGCCATACCATCCAACTAACAGTCAGTTTATGTATGTTTCCGTGTTTCTATTGATTAAGTTATTTGTAATTTACATTATGAGTAGCTAAATCTCTTAGAGATTGAGTCTGAGATGAATCTGATGTAATTTGTTTGAACACATGTGGCTGTGAAACTCTATTGCTTATGAATGCTAATCTAGTTTTATTCAATTCAATTGCTCTTAATGCTTTTTATATATTGATAATGTATAACATGAATTCGTGAGAATGAATGACTACTGACCCTAGCTTTCGACTTAGACCTAATTGAATTGTTCGAATAAACAGGGTTAGTCTAGGAATAGATAATCGTTTATTTGTGATAATAGGTTAACGTGTTTAAAACCTTCAAGGAATATTAGATCACCTAAGGAATTAGGGGCTGTAATCCGAGAAGAGGGTTCTAACTCAAGGGATTGATTAGAACTATTTTTGTTAACCATCATAAAACTAGACGATCATTCATAGAAATAGGTGCAGTTTACAAAACAGATTTAATCAGAGGATTCGAAAGACTCGATCTCATCTCTCCTTATATATTCTAAACAACTTTTATCAGCTTATTTACTTTTTATGCACTCAAACCAACTGCCTAGGGAAACCATAATCTTTATACATCCTAATTATCAACAATATTGCTAACTTGATATTAACACAGTCCTCGTGGATACGAACTTATATTTTATTACTTTGATAGTTTTAGTACACTTGCTAAAAGTCTATCAGAGACAACGTTGCAGAGAGCGATTCTGACTTCTGAGGACGTTGCAGAGGTCTTGTCGTACTATGTACTGTTGACAGTGACAGCAGTTGACTTCTGAGTTTCCTTCAGACTTCAGACTCCTAGTCTTCAGACGCTGTTCTTCAGAAGTTGTTCATCAGACGCTGTTCATCAGACGCTGTTCATCAGACGCTGATCTTCAGACGCTGACATTTAGACGCTGACCTTCAGACGCTGATCTTCAGACGCTGAATGTCTTCAGACTTGCAACACAAGCTTCAAAGTTTTTCTTCGCTCTTAACTTGATCTTTCAGAACCACTGTTAGATACATAACTTTTAAGTATATGGTCCTGCACACTAGAACAAGTATTGGCGTATCCAATTTTCTTTTTAACACTTTGTTATCATCAAAACTCAAAAGGGACTTGTTCATACATTTTGTTCCAACACAATAAACCACTAAAGTGTAGTATTAATCTCACATCAACTGAATTTGTATCGATATGATAAAATTTTGAAAATTTTATATGTAAAATATCATCAAATATTTGCACTACACTTGTTGCGGATTTTCTGTGCTTATATATCCAATATTTGCACTACACTTGTTGTGGATTTTCTGTGCTTATATATGCGAAAGATATTTTTTATGTAGTAATATGAGAAAGTCGATACGATAAAATTTTGAAAGCTCGCGACCAAATTCAAAATATCAACATTAATATAGTATTTTTATTAAAAAAAATTAGCAAAGGCAAGATCAAGCCATTTCATTCAATAATAAAGAGTACAAGTAATCAGGTACATCGGTGAAAATATGGGGGCTAGGGTGGGATAAGGCAGCTCTAGCTATAATATGAGCAACCTTATTTGCTTGCCTCCTAACATGCCTCACAACATAACCATTGTGGGATGCCAATAGCTCCTTACATCTATGAATAATGTCTCCTAATTCATTTTGTTGAACTAAACCAGTAAGAACAACATCTATAACAATTTTACAATCAAACTCAGAGATAACTGACCTCATTCCTCTATCTTTAGCATACTTAATGGCCTCTAAAAGTCTGATAGCTTCAGCTTCAGCAGGTGGTGACGTAGAGAGCTCAAAATTCGACAAACCTGAAACAAGTTGTCCAGCAAAATCTCGAAAGTGGATGCCATAACCTGTAATAGAGTTGTTATTAAAGAGAGCACATTCTACATTGCACTTCAGAGTAGTAATTAGAGGCTTTGTCCATGTATCCATCATATGCAATGATTGACCGGTTTTTCTAGCATTATGCATAAACTGCCATTCGTTGAGGAGATCTTGTGCACGTTTGACTATGAGATGTGGTGGCTGATCGGTTTGCTCCCAAAGTTTGAAGTTGTGGTTCTTCCAGAGACTCCAGAGAATCATTGTCGCGAGTGGTTATTGTTGTGGGGATAACCTATCAAAGAAATCAAACAGAAAATAGATGAAATCATTTGCATGTCCCAACATATCGCGAACCAAGGGGCCTAACTGTACCGAGTTCCAACATTCAATAACTTTAAGACAAACAAAGAAAAGATGAATATGTGTTTCCGCCATAACTGCACAGCTAACGCAAGACTCTTTACATTGAACACCCTTTTGATTCAGTTGGATACGCGTAGGGAGGCAGTTGTGAGCAACACGCCATAAGAAGGACTGAACTTTGTGTAGGACTGGCTGCTTCCATATTAGATTCCAGTTTCGATCAAGACCGACAGTTGTAGATTCAGTCGCTAAAGACATGCAGAGTGAGTAGCCGATTTTTAACTGAATATGAGTCATTCACCGTACAATTCCACACATGACTATCAACAAGAGATCTATCCCGAAGGGGAATAACAAGAATAACATTTGTATCTGGAGCATTGAAAATAAAGGAAATAAATCGAGTGTTCCACGAGATCAAATCATCATTCATGAGATCACGAACAAGGATATTTTCTATGTTTGGAGGAGGTGGGGTCGACGTTTTTGTGGAGGGTAGAGAACGGATCCACAAATCAGACCAAACACGGATTAATGAGCCATCACCAATCTTCCATCTAAAACCCAAGATTGCCCTCCAAGTATAGCCTGGATTATGTCCTATATCAATGTCCAAGAAACCCCGTCGAGGGAAATATTTGGCTTTGAGAATACTAGTAAGTAAGGAGCTAGGATCTTTGACGAGTTTCCAAGCTTGTTTACCAAGCATAGAGAGATTGAAAGCTTCCATGTTTCGAAAACCAAGACCGCCTGAACATTTGTGGCGAGCTAACTTTTCCCATCTTTACCAGTTTATACCGCGGCTACCATTCTTCTTTGAACCCAGTAGAATGAATTCACCATTCTCTCTAACTCTTCACTAGGGATGAGGGAATTAAAAAAAGCACCCACGCAATATGAATGTATTGCTTGAGCTACCGACTTGATAAGGACTTCTTTACCTGCTCTTGGTAAGGATCTCGCACTCCAAGATTGGCATTTCCTCCATATTCTGTCTTTGATGTAATTAAAAATGGATTTTTATTTTATTTACAAATTAATAAGATTAAGAAATTAAAAGAGATCAGAGTAAATTATTTTTTATATTTATAACATAAGATGTTTTATGCAATTTGGTGGATATCAGTTTAGTTTTAATATAGAGAAATGATATTAGTATTCGCGACGTGATCACAAATGGTAATTGGAACTTTAACCCATTGTATACTCTTCTTCCTAGCAATATTCAAAACCATGTGAAATCCATACCCCCCTGTTTGCATAATGACGTTCCAGATCACATCACTTGGGTCGAACATCTTGATGGTATTTATACAGCAAGGTCATGATATTCATGTCTCCTTTCCTCTCATTCTGAAGACCTCCATAATAATGACACATCTTGGAATTGGATTTGGAAAATGAAAGCTCCAAAGAAGATCAAGTTGTTCTTTTGGACCGCTAGTCATGAGTTGCTCCCCACTAAAGCACTTTTACACCGTCGTGGTATGGCTTTGTCTCATTCGTGCCATAGATGTAATGATCACGTTGAAGATGTTTTGCACTGTCTCAGGGATTTCCCTCTCTCTGCTTGTATTTGGAGATCCTTAGGGTACAGTAGTACTGCTTTCTTCTAGGAGTTACACACTCACTTGTGGCTCAAAAAAGGTCTTCGTCTCTCGGACCCTCTTATTTATGTGGCAGGAATCTGGTGTATTTCGAAAGCACGGAATGCGGTGTGTCTGGGTAATGAACAGGTTAGCTATCATCAACTATGACATAATGTTGGGAGTTATCTTAGTTCTTTCTCGACGTCCTTGGGTAGTAGTATAAGGACCCAAATCCCCGAGACTACTAATCAACGATAAATAAACATCTAACATGTGATCGGAACCTTATATTTTTTCATATAGCTCATATTAAACATATAGTATGAAAATCTCATCAATAAAAATAAACAGATCATAGCGGAAGATCTCAACATACATATAATCATCTCGGGTCATCTCAAAACATCTCAAAATAATACATAAGTATCTGGATCATAAAGATCACTCAAAATAAATCCAACAGAGTACGAAAATAAAATCCCCAAAATACATCCTAATTAAAGCTCCTAACTCTAGACATCTCCAAGCAAAGCAGAAAAAACATGAGCTAGACATCAAGCCACCCCATCATGACTCACCGAAAGAAAATACTCAATCCTGCAAATCTACATCCACAAGGGATGAGGCAACAACAATCACTAGAGAGTAAGATATACATTCATTAATAAGGAATAATAAACAAGTGTAGTTCAGACAACATTCATATCAACAACATTATTCAAATATAACAAATTTGGTTATCCAAAATTCAAGAACATGTAACTCATAATCATATTCTCATACAAGTTTAACTACTCCATCATATCAACTCATCATTTACAATCATTCAATTCATACCCTCATCGATAAACAATTATCAAGTCAATTAGGACAATTCATCATATCACATCTTCAATGCACACTTACCAATTAGATCCACAAATTCTCATCAACACATTAATACATAAGACTCATACTTATGCAATGTTCCTAGACAACTCTAAATGCATGTGGTACCAATCATCGTCACTTTTTGGATATCAGAACTTACCGAGTAATCACATCGTCACTTTGTATACTAAATATACCATCGTCACTTAGTACACTAAATGTACCATCATCACTAGACTTGACTCATGAATAAATGCATGATCATATATTCGACTCACATCACGTACACATAAGACTCGACAACAACAACATCATCATTATCATATATTCTCATATGATTTAACCTCGTCACTTATTAACATCATCACTTATCATATAAACTTTCATATGATCAAACATCGTCACTTAAATACATAACATGTATCATCATCATTTACTAAAACATCGTCACTTAATACATAACATGTATCATCATCATTTACTCAAACATCGTCACTTAATACATAACATGTATCATCATCACTTAATCAAATATCATCATCATTTAGCATCATCAATAGCATCATCGATAGCATCATCAATAGCATGTATAAACAACAACACATCTCAATTATTACAACATCAAGTGTTTACAATCTTCATCATTCACATAAGTCAAGTTTCATGATTTAATCACACAAACTACACCAATCTTCATTAAAGATCGCAACTTCATAATTACCTACTCATTTATTAACTCTAAATGATTCCTTAGACTCGTCATTAATTTTAAGGATGTTTCAAGATTCATTGAAAAAGTATGCGGAAGTTTTCACGAAAAATGTGTCATGACCTATGTGTAGTATTTTGATCATAACTCAAGTTCTAGAAATCTAAATGAAGTCCAACCAATGACAAATGAAATCTAACATCCATATCTACAACTTTCATGTTTACACCGAAACCCAGTTCAAAATAGAAACTAGTGAAAAAAGGGACAGAACACCAAAAGTTGTTGTTGTCAGAGTTTGCTGCAACGAGTCAGTGGTCGCTACGGCGACGCAACACAGAACAGCAAAGCTGTTGCTGCCAGTGGTCGCTGCAGCGAGCCAGTGGTCGCTACGGCGACGCAACCCAGAAAACACATGGTTTTTCCCTTACGGGAATCACTCAAAACTCACCCAAAAATTTCATTTTTGATCCCCATCAACCCAAAATCAGTTTACAGATATTAACCATGATCAATACACTCAAAATAAACAATGATTACACAACAACATATCAATTGATATGGATGTCACAAGATTTTCGGTTAATTTTCAAAGTTCGTCTCAAAATCTCATTTTCACCAAAACTTAACAAACAAACATACCCAACTTAAATAAATTCATTCCAACATGTTACACATCACTACATACACCTACCACAACTATTCCAACAACAACTTTCTCATTTTAACAACAGCTTATTCATTTTCACTTAATTAAGCTATTTTCACCAAAACACCAACAACAACAACTTATTTCACAACAAACCACACAATAAACATAGTTTCTTGCTCACAATCATAACCTTAACAGTAACACATAGTAACAACATCAAATTAAGCAGATTTCGTCAAATAAGCACTTTTACCAAAATCACTTAATTCATAACTTATTCCACATAACTTCATGATTTCTCAAACAAATTACATACCCCATACTCATAATCAATTACATAATCACCAAACAACGCTTAATCATCATATTAATCATCACAAACATCAAAATTCATCAAAGTAATATAATGAAACATGAAGTTTAAGATGAAGAAAGCATGAAATTATCAAGTTTTGACATGCTTAATTTAATCAATAAAAATGAGCACGAAAATCACAATAATTCAGCAACAATTATCATAAGCTACAACTCTCAAACATACCCCAAGTTTATTAAAACGAAGATAATCTTCCCCCTTACCTTGATTATTCACTTCTCTTGCTAACCCACTTGAAATTGCTCTTCTCCCAAGCTTTTCCTCTTCACCAAGTTTCTCTTGCTTTCTCTCTCTAGGTTTGTGAATAATGAATGACCTAAACTCATCACCACCACTAACTAATGTATTTATAATAAGTTTCTAGGTTGTTCCCACTAATAGGTTTTGTCACAATTAACTCACAATTATTTTCTCTACACAATTACTACACTTAACCCCCCTCATTACTTATACACCACTATTTTCAAATTCTGAATTTATAACATATTACAAATATGCCACTATTCCTCAAATTACTAAAATAACCTTCAACTCCCAAAATTCAATAAATCACCAAAATAAACAATTAAACAAATTTAAGCAATTAAATAAATAAAATACCAAAAATCGGGCTGTTACAAGTAGTGTTCTCTCTCGCCCGCAACAACACTGGACCTCTTGGCACCCTTCCCGTATGGAAGCTACGATTCTCAATGTTGATGGGAGCAGTTTTGGTAGTCCCAGCCGCTCAGGCTTTGGAGGTGTTCTCCGCGATTCAGACGGTACATGGCTTTGTGGATTCTCAGGATTTGTTGGCATTTCGAACAACTTGCATGTGGAACTACTTGTGATCATGCATGGTTTGAAGTTGTCATGGGATAAAGGGCACCTAAAAGTGATTTGTTACTCTAATTCCCTGCATGCTATAAACTTAATTCAAGCTCCTCTCAATGCTTGGCATGTTTATGCAACTATCATTCGAAATATCAACGATCTCCTTAATCTCCCTTGGAATGTGCTTCTTACCCACACCCTTCGAGAGGCAAATGAGTGTGCGGATTTTTTAGCTAAGCATGGTGCCAATCATGATTCTTCTTGGTGCAGCTTAGAGAACCCCCTCCCGGGCTTGGAAGATTTACTTCTCGTTGATGCGTCTAGAGTGCAGTTCTTAAGGTTGTAGTCTAGTTTTCTTTTTCGTTTTCTTCTTTCTTTATTTTCTCTATGTATAAAAAAAATAGATAAATGATATTAGAACAATCATTTTGTGACAACTTTTATGACAACTTTCTCTCTTATATTCACATTGTGTCAATACCTATATTTCTTTGGAGCAGTGTTATTTGAACAACCATTTTTGTTGACAACTTGAGGGACAACCTAAATATACAAAGAAATATGAGTATTAACACAAAAATCAAAGCAATAGAGAGAAAATAAAAACATAATGTGAGTATAAGAGAGAAAGTTGTCACAAAAGTTGTTATAAAATGGTTGTTCAAATATCATTTTTCATTTCTTTGTATATTTTGCTTGTCCCACAAGTTGTCTAAAAAATGGTTGTTCAAATAACATTCTCTTTAATGAAAAATGATATTGAACAACCATTTTGTGACAACTTTTATGACAACTTTCTCATTTATACTCACATTGTGTCGATTCTTATATTTCTTTGTATATTTTTTGTTGTTCCACAAATTGTCTTAAAAAATGGTTGTTCAAATAACATTCTTTTTAATATACTAGACCTTTTAAAAAAACTTAATATATGAGTAATAATGAGTAAATGAAAGTTTTTTCAATTAGGTCTCTAAATTTATTTTTTATGTTTTGACACATGACAAGAGATCTAATTGAAAATATTTTGACAAATAAAAAGATTAATTTAAAATGTTAATAGAGTGGGAGATTAATTTGAGCTAGATAGAGCAGTTAACCTGATAATGGCGAGAAAGTGCGGAGTGCGAAATTGAAAGGAAAAGTTAAAATAGTAGGAAATTAGCAATGGCGAGAGTGATATGCCATATGCAGTCGGTGGTGAATTAATTTGGATTTGGTTGATTTAGAATCAGAATTTAGATCGAAATGGAAGAAATATCGGAATTGGTAGAGCTCTCTGAATCAATGCGGCAATCTTCTGCCCTCCTCGCCGACGAAGACATTGATGAATCCAAACGCACTTCCACTTTCCTCAACGTCGTTGGTCTCGGCAATGTCGTATGTTCATTTTCCTTTTCTTCTTATTTTTCCATCCATGTATGTATTGTAATTGTAATTGTAATTGTAATGTGATCCTGCAGGGTGCTGGAAAATCTGCTGTCTTGAATACCCTCATTGGACATCCTATTTTGGTTCGTATCAATCAATCAATCAATCAAATCTTCTATTATCACTATATCTTATTGATTATAACTTCTTCTGCTGCAGCCCACAGGTCAATATGGTGCCACCAGGGCTCCCATTAACATTGAATTGAACAGAGACACATCTTTAACCACCAATTCTATCTTCCTTCATATCAATAATAAATCTCAACAGGTTTCTGCTTCTTCCCTTCTTCATTCTCTTCAGGATAGACTCAGCAAAGTTTCATCCGGCACTAAGAGACCTGACACTATCTATCTCAAACTTCGTACTGCTACTGCACCTCCCTTCAACTTGATTGATTTGCCTGGATTGGACCAGCGCATTGTCAATGACAAAATCATCTCTGAATATCTTGAGCACAATGACGCTATTTTGCTCGTAGTTGTTCCTGCTGCTCAGGCACCAGAAATTTCATCATCACGTGCCCTTAGAGTTGCAAAGGAATATGATGCAGAATGTAAGCTTTTAACTTTATTTTCCTTTTATACCAATCACTATCCTTCACCAAAACACTTATATTCTTTGCCTTATTTTCAACTGTAGCCACCAGAACAGTTGGTGTTATCACTAAAATGGATCAGGCAGCCACAGAACCAAAAGCCCTTGCAGCTGTGCAGGCACTCCTATTGAACCAGGGACCACCAAAAACCTCTGATATTCCCTGGGTTGCTTTGATCGGCCAGTCTGTTTCTATAGCTTCTGCACACTCTGGGAGTGCTGCACCTGACAGCTCGTTGGAAACTGCTTGGCGAGCCGAAACTGAAACTTTGAAATCAATACTCACTGGAGCCCCTCAAACCAAGCTTGGTAGAATTGCTTTGGTTGAGTCTCTTGCTGCACAGATCCGCAATCGTATGAAGCTGCGACTTCCAACACTCCTCACCGGGTATTTGTTTTCGGCTACCTTATTATTTTCTCATTGTTTGCAGTTGAGGGTTCCACTCATGATCTTGCAGCAAGCACATTGCCAACATCAATGTGCATTCATTTTTTTAAATCATCTACACGTTCTTTGTCTTTAATGTTCACACATAATGTTTTTGTGTTTGTGGAGGTTTAAATGATCTTACAACCCATCATAATCCTTCATTTAAAATGCTGCAGCCTTCAGGGAAAGTCTCAAATTGTTCAAGAAGAGTTAGTGAAGCTTGGTGGACAAATGGTTAGTACTTCTGAAGGTACAAGAGCTCTAGGCTTGGAGTTATGCCGTGAGTTTGAGGAAAAGTTTCTTCAACATCTCACTGGAGGCGAGGTCAGTATTTTTTATTATTTATTTTTCATGGTCCAGCAACAATCTATGTCGTGAGACAGTCTATTTTATTTAGTTATAGATAAGCTAGACTTTTCAAAGATAATTTCTTATCATTAAAATTTGATGAGGAATATCCTCAAGGAGCAAGAGATAATTAACCCACTAACTAACATCATAAAAAAATTACAACATGAGTAATGACAGCTCTTAATGCAAAAAAAAGGTGTAGCACAAATCAGTTATTAGTTGTTCAAACCGTTGAACAGCTAATAACTGACTTGTGATACACCTTTTTTTCATTAAAGGAAGTTTATTTAGGCGTTCTTCATTAAAGGAAGTTTATTTAGACTAAACGAAGGATTGCAAAGTTAAAGAAGGATGCAGAATCCTCCAAAGCAAAATAATATAACAGAACAAACACTCAATCTTATCACTAATCAAGTGGTGTTCCAAAGAGTCCTTAAAAATAAAAGAGCTCTGCTCTAATCTAATACACCAAACTGTAGCATAGGTTTCGTATTGCTTCACAATTTTTTAGCCTCTTTATTTCTACCAAAACCACAAAAGCTAATAATTAAGAACTGTAGCAGGGACCTATGATGTACCCACCATTCGCTGAAAATGCTGAATATTGAATTCCATAAATTAACCACAACGGAACAACATAAATATGTGTCAGAAACTTGTCAAACTGGCTCTGAAAATGATTCAAATGCTTGAAATCTTTAAATTGGTACTGGGCTGGTCGCCTGTTTCTTAAGATCTTTTTCCCCATATATTTCAATTAAAGAAGTCGGATACTCAGATGTTAGGACGGGGGTTAGACCATTGTATAACACATGAATACCATTTGTTATAGATTTAATTTTTGTTTCTTCATTTCCTTGCGCAGGGTAATGGTTGGAAAGTGGTAGCCAGTTTTGAAGGAAATTTTCCCAATAGGATCAAGCAACTTCCTATTGACAGACACTTTGATATAAACAATGTCAAGAGGGTAACTATTTTTCATTGAAGTTGTCATCTTGTTTAGTGGAATTTAATTCATTACATTCTCTTGAGATGCTTGTTTCTTATATTTCTGTTTTGGCTTATGTCAGATTGTCCTAGAAGCAGATGGATATCAACCTTATCTTATCTCTCCAGAGAAAGGTCTGAGGTCCTTAATAAAAAGCGTTCTTGAACTGGCAAAGGAGCCATCACGCCTGTGTGTCGATGAGGTACGATTCTAAATGTGCTGTTTGTTTTGTTTCAAGAGATACTAAGGTTTCTAACCCACAAATGGATAGCACAAAATATATTTTGGATACTGATATGAAGTGGTATTTCTTTACAACAAATTGTTTTGACAACTACCAAATTAGGTACATCGCGTGCTTGTGGATCTAGTTTCTGCTGCTGCAAATGCTACTCCCGGTCTTGGAAGATATCCTCCATTCAAGAGAGAGGTAACTATGTTTGCCGTACTTTATATTTAACTTGTCCTGTTTTTAGGAGTTATTTAGCCAATTTGTTACATTTTCAGATTGTGGCAATTGCAAGTTCTGCCCTGGAGTCTTTTAAAAATGAATCCAAGAAAATGGTGGTTGCACTAGTTGATATGGAACGTGCCTTTGTTCCACCCCAACATTTTATTCGTCTAGTGCAGAGGCGGTATGCTTAACACGCGACTCTTGTTGCATCTTAATTTATGAATTTTAGAATCTTAATGTCATTTATGGGAGTCATACATGAGACTGAGGTTGAATTTGAAACTCATTAGAATCTCTACCATTGAATGGATTTGATATTGGTATATGACTTTTTGAGAACCAGTAGGGACTTTATGAGTTATGATTATACGATTACATATATTTTAATGATAATGAATAAGTAAATGTATGTGATTCTTAATATTGAATTTCTGTAGTAGCTTCGTTATGTGATTTTACCTGATTGAAATCTTGAGTATATGCCTTTATTATTAACTGTCCCCAAAGTTTTCAGCTAGCTTTTTCTCTTTAGTAGTGGGATGAATAGTTTTTCATTCACGAACACAATAATGTGCATTGTTAGGATTAGGATAAATGATAAAGTGGAGTGTTTGAATTAGTTAGGGCAAACAATTAGTTAGATGAGGAGGCTTAGTTATATAAATAGGGAAAAATAGTCAATGGATTCATTTTCTGAATTTGATTGCGGTGCAGAAAAGGAGAAATTCTTTGTGAAGGGGAAACCTTTGGAGCTCTCCTATTCTTAATCATTCATTCAATAAAACTGGCCTTTCTCAACTTTCCATTTCTTTTATTTGAGTTGTTATCAATTTGACGTTGGTTTTTTGTACAAAATAATGCTGTATTGAATGAGCACTTTGGTATTCATCACATTCTCTGCTATTAGGAAACTGTAGAAGAATCAGGGGAAATCATATTTGATTCTCTATGCTTTTATTTTATTCTCTTTATTTTTATTTTTGATTCTGACATTATCAGTAATTGTTACTATTGTTATTTCTTTTCCTATATAAACAGTCTTGGACTCTAGTAATAACTAACAAGACATGAAAGTATTGTTCCATTACTTTCTTTAGAAACCAAACCATGTTGGTCGGTTGTTATAAAGTGATGGGAAGTAGTTAATACATAGAAAAGTTAATGGCGTAAAAGCTTTTACTATTATCAAAATCTTGAACAAATTGGTTTGAGTATAAATTCAATATCCTGTATTTGTCATGGTTCTTTTATTACTCATTTTTTGTTAAAATAAAATTGGGGAAGAATGGAATTATTATTTAATGACCATATTACAATGTCCCTGTGGGGATTTGAACTCCGTCCCTTGATGTTATGTTGAAATTTGGGGCCTAACTCATCCTTACAAAACCGGCTTGTAAGGTGAGGAGTGCCACCTCTTTATAAACTCTTATCAAGCGTCCTATCTAACCGATGTGGGACTAAATCCACCCCCTCAAAGACAAGCCAACACAAGGCAACTAGGGGCAGATCACAATTAAGGTGGGATTACCAACACACCCCCTCACGCTCGGGGCGGGATTTCCAACATGTTACAAGGTCAAACATTTAAAGAAAAGCTGATAGCTCTTGGACTGATTACCCCATTTTCAACCTATCTGAAAATAAATTATTTGTGAATGGTTTTTCTGTTGACTTTTTAAATATTTAGGAAAATTATTAGTTTGTCCTTCCACTTAAATAGTTAGGGCATAGATTGATAAGTTCTTAAATCTACTTTTTGTTGGGCTAATGGACAGTTACGATTAAATGAGGTTTGAGTTTTGTATCTATGTTGATGCCATGATCACATATTTTAGTATGTACATATGTTCATTAACATCTTTAACTATTCCACTGCGGCTGTATATATTCTAATTTATTATGCTTCAACACTGTCAACTAATTTCATTAGAATGGAAAGGCAACGCCGAGAAGATGAGCTAAAGAACCGGTCATCCAAAAAGGCACTTGATGCAGAACAGTCGATTCTAAATAGGGTGTGGGATCATTTACTTTAAAAACCACTGGCTTGAATTTGTAAAACATACCACACGTGTTTAGATTTTGGATTTTTATGTACGAGATGCTTGTTCTGTTTCTTTTTCTAGGCAACTAGTCCTCAAGCGGGTCAATACAGTGGAGGAAACTTTAAATCAATGAAAGAGAAATCCGGTCAACAAGACAAGGATACACAAGAGGTATCTAGCTTGAAGGTTGCGGGGCCCGATGGAGAGATTACAGCAGGTTTTTGACATTCATCCTAAAATTTGTATTCTAGGTCTAATTTCATTGTGGCATCTCTATTCAGTGTGTTGCGTCCCATTATTAAGTATGTGGATTCCTTTTCATATTTTACTGATATCAATTTTCCTATCAAGATCTGGAGCTTCAGTAGTCACATTTTTAAAAACAGTTACATTCATTTGCTTGAGTCATGCTTATCAAATACCACTTGCAATCGTGGAATATTTCCAAATATTGTTTGGCACATCTCAGTGATGGCTGATAGTTTAGTCACTAATTTGATGAATAATGATGATGCATACAGATAAAAAATTCAGAAGTTTCTTTTCTGTTTCTAAACAAAGAAAAGACAAAAATAGGATTCCCTTGCTATATTTTCCAATTAATTCCTGACAGAATACAGTCTATTAGTGTTTACTATCTAGTATCTCGATCATGTAAAATGGAAAGCTTAACTGACTTTCTGTTGAGGCAGAACTGACTTTCTGTTAAGGCAGTTAAGCTTGGTTAGAAGTAGTTATAATTTGTTGAACTCATTCAATGTATAATTACTAGGTTCTTTACACTAGCAAAATCAATCAATACAATTGTGTTTTCAGATACCCAAAATTGTTCTCTCTCTCTCTCTCTCTCTCTCTCTCTCTCTCTCTCTCTCTCTATCTATCTATCTGTGTGTGTAAATTCTTCCAGTTGAAGAATTCCAATACAAGAGGCATTGTTTGATCCATGTGACCATCTCCACCTAGCTTTTGTAAGGAGTCATATTGTTTTAGTTCTCAAGTACAGTATTTTAATTGAATTTCTGTAACCTTTAAAATTAAATGCAGGATATCTGTTTAAAAAAAGCGACAAAGGTAGTGGTTGGACTAAACGATGGTTTGTTCTAAACGAAAAGAGTGGCAAGGTTAGTAAATTTTTCATATTAGATTTTCTATTGCAGTTGAAATTGGGATTGAGATTGATATTGGATTCTTGTATATTGTTTAGACAATTAGACTAAATATTTATATGCAACAAATTATCTTTCAGTAAAAGGGATATTAGGAAACGATTAAACTATATAAGGAAACTTCTCAAGATTAATAAACAAAAAGAATAATTGATAAATATAATTACAATCAATATGCCCCTTCATGCAACAGCTTTTGTGTTTGAACATGAAGCATGGACAATAAATGAATCCACTCTTGATCTTGTGTTGAAATTCCACTTTTTAATTAAGGAGAATTAGGGTGACAAGCATTACGCTCTTAACGAATTGTTCAGAGACTTTACTCCCATGTTACTAAAGCTTAAGCTTTTAGATGAAAGCTTGTGATTATTTTAATATATCTTATAGGGTCTTTAACCTGTTTTAAGTTGCGCAAAATCCTTTAACCTGTTTTAAGTTGCACAAAATCTACAAGGACAGGAATCTTGAATATATTGTCCCATCAGTCTGTTGTGCTAATATTTTAATAAATTTGTTGCATGTATTAAGGCAAGGTGCCTTGACCCTATATTTTTAGAGTAAATATCATATTGCAATGTACCTTGACCTTGAGTATAATTGCCCTCACCGTAAACACAGGCATTGAATAACTCTTTCTAGATACCCTATATCACATGGACTGATTTGATGGGTGGCCGATGGTTAATGCTTTCTGAAATTTGATGGTTTAATGGTGTTTTTTTGCCAGCTTGGATATACCAAAAAACAAGAAGAGAGACTTTTTCGAGGAACAATTACATTAGAGGTATGAATTTCTTGAATTTATGTTAGGATGCTCGTGAACTTGAGCATCTACAGTTTTTGAGAGAATTAAGAACCTCTGTAGTCAATAGCAGCCACTATAGCGACATTGCATAGCATGGAGGCTTCTAGGTGCTACACAAATCCCTGTTGCATTGCATTTTTTAGTAGTGGCTGTAGCGGTCAAATAGTGGTTGTAGTGACCGCTACTGTGATACCCCTTCAACTTATAGCCGTTCCTATGTTTTTAGACTTTTTGGTCGTTTCACCCTGAAACGTATTTGCTTATATTGGGATTGAAATGAGATTTAATTATTAGTTATAAAAATGTCTTTAATTTTGTGTATTTTACTTTTTAGCTTTTATGCGTTTGGGTACTATGGTATAAATTTATTTTTTTTCTTTCCCTAAGCTTTCAATGTAGTGGCCATATACCACTACTCATTATCGCGTTTTGGTATTGTTGTAAATAAATTATTTTAATTATTATTAATGGTTATGTGTAATGGGCCCATTAGTTTAGTAGTCTTGCCCATTAAGTTATATTAGCCTATATAAACACATTAGTGGTTGTAAATTATTTAGAACTTTGAAATATATTCAATTTTCACATGGTATCAAGAGCTCTCGTTCTTGAGGGTCTCGCTCCCGCATAAAAACCCTAGCCGCCTTAATTGCGGTCTAAAACCTTAGCCACCTTAATTGTGGTCCTTTTTTTTTACTGCCTTAATTGCAGAATTTTCCCTTCACTGTGTCTCAGTTTACAGCCAACACCCATCCTGTCACTATTCACGCAGCCCTAAAAAAGCCAGTTTCAACCTATTTCCGTCGCGATTTAAACGACACCTCCATCACCAACCTCATCGCCGGGCCAAAACCGGTCAAACCCTGAAATTGTGCTTCCACCGGCCTCCACACGCGCCACCACCGGCCGGCCACTCTTCCCGCGCGTGAGCACCACGCGCCGCCCTAGGGACCTCCGTTCGCCGCCGTTTTTTCCCAGATTGTATATCAGCCCCCTCTCTTTTCGTTTTGGGTGTTCACTTTCCAAATTGAGCACTTTGATTTTTTGGGTTCTTTGAAACTCACGTGTTTTTTGCTAGCTTTGTGTAATCAATGGCTGGCTCTAGTGATGAAGAAGTGATCAATACAAAAACTGAAACAGCGGATTACAAATCTCAATAATTACCAACCATATCCTCATCCTACAGATTACATGAGAAGAATTATTTGAAGTGGTCTCAACTTGTGAAAACCACTTTAAAAGGTAAAGGAAAGGCCGGACACTTAACTGATGATCCTCCCGAACAGAAAAGTCCTAAGTTCAAGAAGTGGGATGAGGAAGACTTGGCCATCATGTCGTGGTTATGGAGTTCAATGACTGAAGAAATTAGTGACAATTGCATGTTTCTTGATACTGCAAAGAACATTTGGATATCATTAGAAGAGTCTTATTCTAAAGCCAAAGATGTTGCCCAGATATATGATGTGAAGGTGAAAACAATGGGTGCTAAACAGGGAACAAAATTGTTACACAGTGTGCAAATCACCTCAAAACCTTGTGGATGGAGCTGGATCAGTATAGGGTTATAAAAGCCAAGTGTTCAGAAGATACAACGACGCTCAAGGAGTATATTGAGCAAGATAGAGTCTATGATTTTCTGGTGGGACTCAACCCTGAATATGACCAAGTTAGAGTGCAAATTCTTGGTCAAAAGACGGTACCTGGAATTAATGAGGTAGTGGCTACAGTGAGGAGTGAAGAAAGTAGAAGGGGGCTAATGCTGGCAGTCCCTCCCGTTGTGGAAAGCTCAGCAATGTTAGCTGAGAAGAATTCGATCGTGATGGCTGACCAGAAGAAAGGGGAAGGAACATATGTGGAGAAGAAAGGTGAAGAATTGTTTTGTACTTTTTGTAACAAATATCGCCACACTCGTGAAAAATGCTGGAGATTGAATGGAAAGCCACCTGGTAGAGAGTGGGGGAATGGAAAGCCACCTGGTAGAGAGTGGGGAAAAAAGGGAGACTTACCTAAAAAGGGAGGACAAGCACACATGGTTGCAGGCGCAAGTGAAGCTAGTCCAAAAAATGCGAAGCCACTCAACCAAGATGAGATAGAACAAATGAGATCTTTCCTCAGTAGGTTGGAGAAACCAACAGGTACTAGCTCTCTGGCATATTCAGGTACATTTCCATCTTTTTTAATGCTTCAGATATACCCTTTAAACAATACTGGATATTGGATTCTGGAGCCACTGACCACATGACACCTTTACCCACACACTTTTCTACCTATTCACCTTGTCCCAGTAACAAAAAAATATCCACAGCGGATGGAATCCTTATAACTGTAGCAGGTCAAGGGGATGTCCAACTTAATCCATTCATGACCCTTAACAATGCCCTTCATATCCCAAAATTGTCCACTAGCCTGATTTCCATACAAAAACTCACAAAAGACCTATCATGTAATGTTATTTTCGATAATAACTCATGTTTTTCAGGACAAAGAATCGGGGAGGACGATTGGAAATGCTAGAGAATGGAATGGTCTTTACTATTTGGATAACCAAGACTAAAGCCCAAAGCTACTTAGCAACAACTCTTTTTTCAGAATCAATAAAGACCAACAGGGAGAAGGTTCTCTTGTACCACTATCGCCTGGGTCATCCGTCGTTTAGAGTCATTAAGCAATTATTTCCTTTATTTTTTAAAACATTAGATGTTGAGAGTTTTCAGTGTGAGGTGTGTGAGCTTGCTAAACACAAGCGTGTACCTTTTTCAGTCAGTAATAAAATGAGTACTTTTCCATTTTCTTTAGTTCATACAGATGTGTGGGGTCCCTCGAATGTTCCAAATATATCAGGTACTCGTTAGTTTGTAACTTTTATTGATGATTGCACTCGGGTTACTTGGGTTTATTTGCTTAAACAAAAATCTGAAGTTAGTTCTGTGTTTTTTCAATTTTTCTCCATGGTTAAAAATTAGTTTGATTTGAGCATTAAACAGATTAGATCCGATAATGCCAAAGATTATTTTAATCACGGATTAAATTCATTCTGTCAAAAAGAAGGCATAATTCATGAGTCCTCATGTGTTAAAACACCCCAACAAAATGGAATTGCTGAGAGGAAAAATGGTCATCTGTTGGATCAAACTCGTGCTATGTTATTCCAAAATAAAATTCCCAAGAAATATTGGGGAGAGGCGGTTTTAACCGCATCTTATCTTATAAACCACTTACATTCTAGTGTTCTTGACTCCAAAACTCATATGGATGTTTTATCCTCATTTTATCCCGATTTGTCTACCTCTAGTAATCTCACCCCTAGAATATTTGGGTGTACGTCGTTTGTCCATATCCATAGTGATGGTAGAGGGAAACTTGATCCTAAAGCTTTAAAATGTGCTTTATAGGGTATTCTTCCACCCAAAAGGGTTACAAATGTTATCATCCACCATCTCACAAATTCTTTGTCTCTCGAGATGTTACCTTCCATGAACAAGAAAGTTACTTTGTTCAAACTCATCTTCAAGGGGAGAATTCATGTAAGGAAGATGAGTCTCTTCTACTTCCTGACCTTAATCTAGGACCAGAAGTTGATGTTGAAACTGGAGGTGACAATGTTGAGACGGAAGTTGATTCTGAAAATCATGTTAATGTTGAAGCCGATGTAAGATATGGGAAAAATATAAGGATTTATACACGAAGAAAGACCATTCCTGAATCTACTCATGTCCAAGAGTCTGATCCGACATTACACAAGGTAACTTTGCTTGACCCTTCAAATTCTTGTGATTCAATTTCTGAATTTTCTCATGCACATGAACCAGAATCTAACTCATCTTTACATAAGGAACCAGAATCCAGCCCAATAGAGCGTAAGAAACGAAAATCCAGAGAAGTACCACCAATAGATTCTGAAGACTTACATCTTCCCGTTGCCCTTAGAAAAGATCCTAGAACTTGTACTAATAAGTCACTCTACCCTCTATCCAACTACCTATGCTTTGAACAATTATCACCTACCTATAAAGCCTTCCTCACCAACCTAAACACTACCTTATACCTACCTCTTTATCCGAGACATTGTCTGACAAGAAATGGAAACAAGCCATGGACATGGAAATGGAGGCACTTGATAAGAACAATACTTGGGAATTGGTTCCTTTACCAAATGGAAAGAAACCTGTAGGGTGCAAATGGGTATACACTGTAAAATACAAGGCTGATGGTTCTATTGAGAGATACAAGGCAAGATTGGTAGCCAAAGGATTCACTCAGACTTATGAAGTAGATTACTCAGAGACATTTGCTCCAGTTGCAAAAATGAATATTGTCAGGGTGATATTATCTTTAGCAACTAACTTCAACTGGAATTTGCACCAATTTGATGTGAAAAATGTCTTCCTTCATGGAGAACTTGAAGAAGAGATATGTTGGATATTTGGTTGTTGGCTTCATGTTTGCTAAAATCAAATATGCAAGCAATATGTGCGTCTTCAGAAGTTGATCCTCATTTGTGAACAATACTTTAGAAGCTGGGTATTTCAAAAGCTGAACAGTACTTCAGAAGCTGAACAATACTTCAGAAGCTGAATTGTTCAGATGCAGAACTTCAGAAGCAGACTTCAGAAGTACCTTCAGAATCTAGTTTTCTGCGTTCTGGTTATTTTCTCATGTGATCTTTTGAAGATTTAATTGAAGAATTCTCCTTGCTGCATTTGTTTCTAGAAGGAAGATTAATTTGCGTGAAGATATTTGTTGAAGATTGGTTTTTTATTTGTGAATATATTTTCAAAGAAATCTTTGGAAAATATATTTCTGGAAAAATAAATTGCTTCTATATGTTTCTAAATTATTTTGGAAATATATCTTTGAAGGATTTGGCTCAAGTTTATGTTGCTGCTGAAGCTATAAATAGAGGATGCTGTCATTGAAGAAAAACAACTAAACAAAAGCTATCATTGAAAGAGTCTTAGGTTTGAGTCTGTTAGTTGTGAGCTGTATGCTCTGTTTCTGTACACCACTCAATTGTTAGAGTTGGTATGTTTTATTGAGTTGTAATCACTTGAAGCTTTTAAGCAAAAGTGACTGTTTATGTTTTGAAGAGTGTCTTTATCATTGTTTGTTTAGAGTCTGATAATCACTGGGGCAGTGATTGACTGAGGGAAGTGAGATGGGATCTCAGGTCTAGGAGTTCCTAGGTTGAAGTCAATACGGGTAGTGATTAAGTGAGAAGGCTGTGAAACAGGGGTTGTTGTCATAGGACTTCGAATTGATACTATCATAGTGGATTTCCTTCCTGGGTTAACAAATCACTTGTGTTCTTTATTTTCAGTATGTTAATTCTGTCTTTTATTCTGCTTCTGAACTACTGTTTTGCACTCTGTTTTACTGCACCAGTACTCTGTTTTACGTTCAGAATCAGGTCCTGCCAGGAATTTCAATTGGCATCAGAGCAGGCACCCTGCCTATTTTAGGGTGAGCTCCAGGGAAGGTTTTTTCTGGCAGAATGGACAGAAAGGAGGATTTGTGAACAGACCACCTCTGTTGGATGGTTCCAACTATGATTATTGGAAATCTCGTATGAGTGTTTTCCTGAAATCTATAGACAGCAAGACATGGAAAGCAGTTCTGAAAGGTTGGGAACATCCTGTTGTGCTAGACAAAGATGGTAAGAAGACAGCTGAATTAAAACTAGAGGAAGGTTGGTCCAAAGCCTTGAATGCTATATTCAATGGAGTGGACAAGAATATGTTCAGACTGATCAAGCAGTGCACTATAGCTAAGGATTCCTGAGAGATTCTCGAGACTACTTCAACTTCTCACCACCAAATTTGAAAATCTCAAAATGTTGGAGGATGAGAACATACAAGATTTTTACATGAATGTCCTGGACATGGCCAACTCATTTGAGTCTCTTGGAGAAAGAATATCTAATGAGAAACTTGTGAGAAAGATCCTCAGATCCCTACCTAAGAGATTTGATATGAAGGTGACTGCAATTGAGGAAGCACAAGACATCTCCAGCATGAAGGTTGAGGAATTGATAGGATCTCTTCAGAATTTTGAAATAGCCAGAACTGATAAGAAGAGGAAAGGTGTTGCTTTTGTAGCAAATGATGAAAGCTTATCAGAGGATCTTGTGATGCTGAGTAAACAGTTTAAGAAGATTCTAAAGCAGAAGACAAGAACTGATGAGAAAGAGAATCAATCCAAAGGTGTTCAGTGTCATGAGTGTGAAGGATATGGCCACATTAGGACAGAATGTGCAACATACCTCAAGAAACAGAAGAAGAGTTTGGCAGCTACTTGGTCTGATGATGACTCAGAAGGAGAAGTGGAGCATGAGTCTGCTAAGCATGTCACTGCTTTTACTGGTAGATGCGTGACTGATGATAAAGTTAAGGATTCAGAAGCACCATCAGGTTCTGAAACATCATCTGATACTGAATTCAGTGATGAAGAACTGTCTTGTGAAGAACTGGCTACCTATGAAGAAGTTTGCAAGCAGCTGGAAAATAAGAAGAGAACTATCAGTCAACTTCAGTCTGAAAGAAGTGAACACTTAGAGAAAATTTCTGATCTCAAAGATGAGGTAGCCCAGCTGAACTCTCAACTTGAACATGTGAAGAAACAAGTCAGAATGTTGAACACTGGTACTAATGTGCTTAAAAAGATTTTGGAGAGTCAGAACGAAGGGAAACCAAATGGAATTGGGTATGATGATAGGACTCTGAACAACAAACAGCAACATCCAGCTAAAAGGTTCACTGCAGCTGTTAAAACTTGTGATCCAATGATGGATAAACCTAAGTTGGAACACCATAACCAACCTCAGGGATCTAAGAGCAAGAGGGCATCTCATCCTTGCGTATGTCATCACTGTGGTAAAAAGGGGCACATAAAGTCATTATGTTTCAAGCTGCATGAATACCCCAATCACTTTCAACAAAGAAAAGTGGAACCCATTGTAAACAAAGTCAATATCAAGAAGGAATGGAAACCAAAATGTGAAAGTGTTGACAAGAGGCTGAAGAATAGGAAAGGAAAGGCTGTTGCTGCTGCTAGCAGGTCTACTCCTGTTGTTAAGAGTGCTGTAGTTGGACCATCTAAAGTCTGGAGCAAGGTGATAGTTCCTGTCCCAAAGAAGAAGACACTAAAAGGAAAGGAAGTAAATCCTAGTGAGTCTGAGGATAATGTTGAGCAAGACATCATGAAGAGAATTGCTGATCTTGAGAAGCAGATTGCTGGGAAGAAGATTCTGAATGTGCCTGAAGCACACATTGACTAAGCAGCATCTGAATGTGTGTCTGATGATGAAACAGCATCTGTTGCTGATTCTGAAGACTGTCTATTGAATGAACTATGTTCTGGATTTCATTGTGTTTCTGATCTGCATTTTGTACTACTCTGCAGTTGTGTTCTCTTGTTTGTGTTCTTCTGTGAAGACTTTGTGTGTGGGTACCATGTTCTTGTGTTTCTGATCCTGTGATGGTTTTGATGATGGTACTGATAAGGGTTATGTTGTGGGTTCTGAGTATGTGGTGTTGTGATGGTTGTTTGTAACCTCTGAATTTTTTTGGGTGTGTTCCTTTGTTTCCTCTGCTGCTCCTGGTAATTAAATGGTTGTTTTGTCAAAATTGTTTGGCTAAAAAGGGGGAGAAAAGTATAGTTGTTTCAGAAGCAATTCAGTTGTTCAGGGGGAGTTCTTGTGTATCTGTTTCAGAGTTAAGTATCTGTGTCTTGTTCCTGAGTGTCTGGTTCAGAGGCAGTTCAGGGGGAGTTTCTGTTTGTTCCTGAATGTCATGTTTCAGGGGGAGTTTGTGGTTCCTGATCTGGAATTGTTTCCTGATAAGTTCAGAACTGGAGGAGTTTCAGGAGCTGTGTGTTTCAGGGGGAGTATTTGTGTGAAACGTAGTGTTTATGCCGCTGCTGACTCTGTTGCTACGTTTGTGTTCCTCTTGATTTGTTCAGAATTTGCTGCTTGTGTATCTCAGTTTGATTTTAGCCAAAAATTTGCCAAAGGGGGAGATTGTTGGATATTTGGTTGTTGGCTTCATGTTTGCTAAAATCAAATATGCAAGCAATATGTGCGTCTTCAGAAGCTGATCCTCATTTGTGAACAGTACTTTAGAAGCTGAGTATTTCAGAAGCTGAACAGTACTTCAGAAGCTGAACCTTCAGAAGCTGATGTTCAGACACTGAACAGTACTTCAGAAGCTGACCTTCAGAAGCTGAATTGTTCACACGCAGAACTTCAGAAGCAGACTTCAGAAGTACCTTCAGAATCTGGTTTTCTGCGTTCTGGTTATTTTCTCATGTGATCTTTTGAAGATTTAATTGAAGAATTCTCCTTGCTGCATTTGTTTCTAGAAGGAAGATTAATTTGCGTGAAGATATTCGTTGAAGATTGGTTTCTTTTATTTGTGAATATATTTTCAAAGAAATCTTTGGAAAATATATTTCTGGAAAAATAAATTGCTTCTATATGTTTCTAAAGTATTTTGGAAATATATCTTTGAAGGATTTGGCTCAAGTTTATGTTGTGGCGGAAGCTATAAATAGAGGACGTTGTCATTGAAGAAAAGCAACTAAACAAAAGCTATCATTGAAAGAGTCTTAGGTTTGAGTCTGTTAGTTGTGAGCTGTATGCTCTGTTTCTGTACACCACTCAATTGTTAGAGTTGGTATGTTTTATTGAGTTGTAATCACTTGAAGCTTTTAAGCAAAAGTGACTGTTTATGTTTTGAAGAGTGTCTTCATCTTTGTTTGTTTAGAGTCTGATAATCACTGGGGCAGTGATTGACTGAGGGAAGTGAGATGAGATCTCAGGTCTAGGAGTTTCTAGGTTGAAGTCAATACGAGTAGTGATTAAGTGAGAAGGCTGTGAAACAGGGGCTGTTGTCATAGGACTTCGAATTGATACTATCATAGTGGATTTCCTTCCTTGCTTGGTAGCCTCCAGATGTAGGTGTGGTTGTCACCGAACTGAGTTAACAAATCACATGTGTTCTTTACTTTCAGTCTGTTAATTCTGTCTTTTATTTTGCTTCTGAACTACTGTTTTGCACACTCTGTTTTACTGCACCAGTACTCTGTTTTACGTTCAGAATCAGGTCTTGCCAGGAATTTCAAGATCTACATGAATGTGCCCCCTGAATACGGTGAACATACTACTGTCAACACCGTGTGCAAGTTAAAAAAGGCTTTATAGGGACTAAAACAATCACCACGTGCATGGTTTGGTAGATTCACTAAAGTTATGGTAGGTTTGGGCTTCAAACAAAGCCAAGGAGACCATACTTTATTTGTCAAACACTCCGAAACAGGGGGAGTAACAATGTTGCTGGTATATGTGGATGACATTATAGTGACAGGTGATGATGAAGAGGAGCAAAAATTGTTAGGCCAACACTTAGCCAAAGAGTTTGAGATCAAGACCTTGGCAAAATTAAAGTATTTTTTGGGAATTGAAGTGGCTCACTCTAAGAAAGGAATTTTCATATCTCAACAGAAATACATTACCGATCTTCTGCAAGAGATTGGCCAGACAGCATGCAAGCCTGCAAGTACACCAATTGATCCAAATGTGAAGTTGGGGAATGCAGAAGATGTTGCAGTTGATAAAGAAATGTATCAAAGGTTAGTCGGCAAGCTTATATACCTATCACATACTAGACCTGATGTTGCTTTTGTTGTAAGCTTAGTCAGCCAATTCATGCACCAACCAAAGGAGATTCATTTACAAGCCGCACTTCGAATTGTGCACTATTTTAAAGGAATCCCAGGTAGAGGAATTTTGTTCGAAAGGAATGGAAGTGTGGGACTTGAAGCATACACTGATGCGGACTATGCAGGGTCAATTGTGGATAGGAGATCGACTACAGGATATTGCACTTTCCTGGGTGAGAACCTTGTGACTTGGAAAAGTAAAAAACAAAGTGTGGTATCCAGATCTAGTGCTGAAGCAGAGTTCAGGGCAATGACACAAGGGATATGTGAATAACTATGGCTGAGAATCATCTTGGAAGACTTGAGGATAAAGATTGATGAACCAATGAGGCTCTATTGTGATAATAAATCTGCTATTAGCATTGCCCATAATCCAGTGCAGCATGACAGAACCAAACATATTGAAGTTGACAGACACTTTATCAAAGAAAAGTTAGACAATGGTCTAATTTGCACTCCATATGTCTCTTCCCAAGGCAACCTTGCAGATCTTCTAACAAAGAGGCTGAACAGCAATAACTTTGAAAAATTTGTTTCCAAGCTGGGAATGATTGATATTCATTCACCAACTTGAGGGGGAGTGTTGTAAATAATTTATTTTAATTATTATTAATGGTTATGTGTATTGGGCTCATTAGTTTAGTAGTCTTGCCCATCAAGTTACATTAGCCTATATAAACACATTAGTGGTTGTAAATTATTTAGAACTTTGAAATATATTCAGTTTTCACAGGTATGTTTCACTATCCGCCATTGACTACAATTTATAGTTTAGAACAAGAGTCAAATAACCAGTGTAATCAGTTAAAAAAAAATCATTGTATTGTACTGTGTGATGATTTGGTCCTTTTATGGATATTGGCTCAAGTGAGGTGAGGTTTCATATCTGTTTTATGCTTCATATTTGTGGTGGCATATAATCATGGTTCAGACATAATGCTTACTTGAAGGGTTGGAACTTGGAAGTTGATTTTGAATAATGACTATTGTCTAATCAGGAATGCAATATTGATGAGATTTCTGATGAGGATGAAGCCTCTGCAAAGAGTTCCAAGGATAAGAAGTCCAATGGACCGGATTCTGGGAAAGCATCTAACCTTATTTTCAAGATAACGAGCAAGGTCCCCTATAAGACAATCATGAAAGGTAGTCACCCGTATTCTAGTTTGTGTATATCCTCCCCTACCTCTCTCAAATCCATTACCAGATATAAACCATGCTCGGCGTGTACCAATTTTGAAATATGCATTTTGCAGCTCAAAGCACAGTTTTGTTGAAGGCTGAAAGCATGGTAGATAAGGTTGAGTGGATCAACAAGCTGAAAAAGGTTGCACAGGCTAAAGGGGGTCAAGCAATTGGTGAACCTAGTTTTCCCATGCGACAAAGTCTTTCTGATGGTTCCCTTGTAAGTAATTATTTTACGTGTTTGTTCTCTTTTGTGTGATTCATTTAAAAGTAGCCAATTATACACATGAATTTTGTTTTCTTCCCCTATCAATGATTCACACATGTTTTGTGCTTGTTTGGGCTTCATTTGTTGAATACCTTTTTCACTTGACTGTCTCCTTATGATGAAGATACTTACATTGAAATGGAATTATGATGCCTTGGAACATAGAATAGAATCCTTTACCTATGCTTTTAGTTTTTCAAAAGTTACAATCATGAAACAATTTTCATAACAATTTATTCATGCTTCTAAATGCTTGTAGGATACTATGGCTAGAAAACCTGCTGATCCAGAAGAAGAGCTGAGATGGATGTCTCAGGAAGTGCGTGGTTATGTTGAAGCTGTTCTCAACAGCCTTGGTGCCAATGTTCCAAAAGTGAGTTAATTTTATTGACTTCCATACTTCTTTTGTTCAGATTTGGTGTTGTTTGTGAGATCAGTTAGTTTTGGGTGAGCAGGCAGTTGTTCTTTGCCAAGTCGAGAAAGCTAAAGAAGACATGCTTAACCAGTTATACAGTTCCATCAGGCTAGTGCTGTCTTTTCTTACCTTATTGTCAGATGATTTTCAAAGTGCGTTTTTTCTTAATGAATATTATTTGGTGTACTGGCATCCTTCCTAAGTGTGATATCATACCACATATACATACTTGATCATAGGGTAAATGCTCTTGTGCATTTTATTTTATTTTTTTGTTAAGTAGGAAGAGAGTACTAAGAGACATTGTTTGGATACAAGGAGGCTATGTGAGTAGTTTATGCCGATGCTCAGTTTATTTGGTCGGAGCGAAATGCTTGCATCTTTAAGGATGTTTCTTGTGAACATTCAACTTGTTCTGGGATGTAGATTATAAATTTGGTGTCTCTGTATGATGTTTTTGCTCATGGTTATCCCAATGGAATTGCCATTTATGTTATGTAGACAGACTTCATAGATTTGGAGTATTCTTACATTTAATTTCTTTCTAAGTTCCTTCTTTTATCTATATTTTTCTGTTAAATATAATTTCTTGTTTGTTAATTGCTGTGACCTTATCCCTTCCCTAGTTTTACTTTCCCTTTATTCTGTCTAATAAATTTTATTTTTATTTCCAAAAAATATTAATACTTAATCTCTGAGATATTCATTTTATCTTAATGATTTCATTTGCTTACAATTATTCTTTAGGAATGGAACATTTGAATTTTTTTTTTTTTTGCCTTTTCCTGTTGTTTTTGGCAGTGCTGTAAGCTCAGCAAAAATTGAGGAACTGCTCCAGGAGGATCAAAATGTCAAGCGTAGAAGGGAGCGTGCTCAGAAACAGTCTTCCCTTCTGTCAAAACTTACTAGGCAGCTAAGTGTCCACGACAACAGAGCAGCTGCCACTTCCAATTGGTCTGATAGAGGGAGTGCAGCAGGTACTATCTACAAATTTGCTTGAGGTGTATTCTTGGAATTTTATAACATACCATTTTATACATGAAAGCTTGTTAGTTGTTTGGGAAGAACTTGAAGTTTTATAATTTATCAAGGAAGAAGATGATGATGGTTTATGAATTTCATTTTCATTAATTAGGAACATAATAGTGGTTGAATATATTTAGTATGTTGATTGCAAACTTATCATGCCTGTTGCACAGAATCTGCATATGCATCAGGTGAGTCCAAGGTTGTCAAACTCCAGAGTCTAGATAAACTTGTGGAGTTAATGTGGACTCCTCGTAAACTCATAAATAACAGTTAACCTAATATTAAAATAACATTTATATGACATATATAGATAATATTATTCCATTAAAATATAACATTAATTCAACATTTAATCTCCATAATAGATCATAAATATTTTGATGTAGATAAATATTTAGCATAGAATAATATGGACCAAAATTTTACATTTTAAGGCCAAATCAATGTAGAATTGTAAACTCGTAAACTACTAATAAAATCTAGAGTTTACCAATTAGAGTGTACTTTAACCCACAAGAGTTTATGAAAAAGTGAGTTTACATGTGAGTTAACTCGTTTTTTTGACTTAAAATTGTATATTTGTAATAGTTAAAGAGTTATCTCGAGAGTTTGAAAACTTCGATTGAGTCGATATACTGTTAATTATTATTATAAGTATTGTTTTTCATATGATTTTGACACAAATTAATACAGAAAGCAGCCCACGAAGCTCTGGACCAACATCGGGTGATGATTGGAGGTCTGCATTTGATGCTGCTGCCAATGGTCCAAGTGATTCATCATCTAGGTATGGTTCTGGTGGTCACAGTAGACGTTACAGTGATCCATCCCAAAATGGCGATCTGAGTTCTGGATCAAATTCTAGCAGCCGTCGGACACCGAATCGGTTGCCTCCTGCTCCTCCACAGTCTAGTTCAAGATATTAGATAAGGCTACATATGATTTTAACCACAATTATGCATACTCGTCAGATGGATGCTTTCAGTTTTTTCTGCTTATAACAAGACTGCTCCACATCCTTTTTCAAGTGATTTAGTCGGAATGTTATATGTTTGTAGATAAGTATTGTTATTGCAGATATCTGAAGGTCATATGCAGTATGTGTCCAATTTTAATCCCATACTGGGTATGTGGGGTGGGGGCATTGTTGGGTGAGATAATATTGTGTCTCCCTGACTATTTTTTCCTCTTTCAGATGTAATTGTCTTGTATCCAATGTGATTACCAGCATTTATATCAATTCGCATTTAGCACGAGTGTTTTATGTTTTTCCTGGAACTTTATTAAGCACTAGATTGTTTTATATTTGGTGACAACTTGGGTACCCATCAATAAAAGGTGGGTAACACAACCCATGCTGAGTTGTCACCAATCAAAGTTATTTGTTTGTTTTCTATTATTTTTAATGTTATATAAATACATTGTTTTGATTGGGCCAACTCAGCATGGGTAGTATTACCCACCTTTTATTGATGGGTAAACAAGAATTTCCCTTTATATTTTCATTGTCTGTAGCTAATTTAATTGCTAAAAGATTTCAAAAAGTTGAATACACCATTTTTTTTATTTTTTTTTACCCAAGATCGCTTAGATGAGATGTCACAGGTTTCTTCTAGTTTAACTAAGGTCCTGGATTCGAATCCAGTTTTGGGCATGCAGCAGCATTAAAACTCTTGGGGAGAGTTTGCCGCCCATTTGGGTCCACAAGACTCGAGGGATTAGTCTCTGCAGTTGCGCGCGGAGGATACTTGATTTTCGCAAAAAAAGAAAGATAAAATTTCTATTTTTGTTTTCTTAAAATGTCTTGAAATGATAAGAATGAAGAAGATGGATATTTGGGTTTAAAGATGAAAATTGAATGAGGGGGTGAGTAACTCACTTGGTTAAGCTAAATGATTAAAGAAGTTAAAGGTTCAGAGTTAACAAGGGGAAAATACTAACATACCAATTAACATACTAACATTTGTCATTAAAAAATGAAGATATGGACCTTTCATGTTACCATTAAATAGTCATATAAGTAGGCTTTAACAGAGTTAAATGAAAAAAGGCACCAGTGCAAACATTGTGTGGCTTAAATGACCAATTTGATATTAACAAAAACATAAAAACTAATATGGTACAATCATCAAACTTAAAGGAATCCAAGATACATTTGACCACAGTTTTATGTTGTTTTCGGTATCCTATTATGGGTTGGGGTTATCCCTTGTATCCTAATTATACAATCACCTATTCAATTTAAGAATGAAAACTACAACCAGACTTCCTAATTTTCCCTCACTTAAATCGACTATCGATCCTCGATATAAGACTATAGTAACGTCGTCTCACACATTCAGAAACCAAAAAGATATTATTTTTTTTAATAACCAATTTTAGTATGTTAATTGTTGGTTTGTTGTTACTATTTTTCTTCTTGTCAGAACTTAATCCTTGGATCTTAAATTTCTCAACTTCTTTAATTTTTTAGCTTAAACAAGTTGAATTACTCAACCTTATAAAACCAAAATGATTGTTCTCCTTTATTATTAAAGTCTCTTGTTATTTACTAATAATCATAAGTATTTTACTAAATTGATTAAAATTGAGTTATCGTGAATTTTACGAGCTGTTTTGGAGGTAGGAAGATGGGTTTGAAATTGGATTACCTTTGGTGAAAAAGATATGATATCTCTATTATTTTGCCCTTTCTCTCCTTTTATCTACTATTTTTCTTTCATCTATCTTTCTACTTTACAAAACACTCTAAAATACACTAAAGTCATCATATTCTTCCTTCACAATGCTAGTCTATCCCAATTCGAATTGGACTATGATAATTATTACTACCATTATTAATCAAGTAGCACGAATCCTCTAAAAAAACAATTTGTTTATGAAAAACCAAGTAGCATGAGCATTGACAATTTTAAAGAACTATGGACGTAGATTCTTTCCAACGCAAATTTATTTCGCAAATTATTGGTAAAGTGAACGTAGATATCGTAAATATATATATATATATATATATATATATATATATATATATAATAATAAATCATTATTTTATTAAAAGAAACAGTCAAAAACAATATTTGATTACCAAATATAAAAAATGTCAAATATCATTTTTAGTCCTTTAAGTTTGACAAGAATACCAGATTAGTCATTTAAGTTTTTTAAGTTTTAAATATGTCCTTTAAGTTGTTAATTTAATGCACCTATATAAAGTTTTTAAGTTTTAAATAGATCCTTAAAAGGGTAACGGTGTAATAAATTAACAACACCTATTTAAAATTTAAGAAGTTAAAGGATTAATCGGGTTAAAAGGAGCAAAAGAGAGGTAATTGGCCTATAAAAAATAAGAAAAGTTGAAGTATGAATGAGGCATGAATCGAATCCAAGTAAATTTGCAACGTGGCGGGGAGTGAGGGGTGATGGCAGCAGTAGCGATAGGAGTGAGGTGCTGCTGCTCATTGTCGTTTCCGTCTAATCGCAAATCTTCTTCTTCTTCTTCTTCTTCAGATTATTACAGAAGAAGTAGAAGTAGAAGTAGAAGTAGAATCAACGCTTCTTCATTGTTTTGGGGATCTTCTAAGGACAACAACAAACGGAATAACATTTCTTCTTCTTCTTCTTCTTCTTCACATCAGCAACAATTCAGCTTCAATGTTACCACCACAGAATCTGAAGAAGATAAGATTATAAATGTTTCTTTTGTATCTTCAATTTCAGATATTCCATCCTCCCAATGGGATGCATGTGCTCTTGATGCTACCGGACCAGAAAAGTTCAATCCATTTCTCTCACATGCTTTTCTATCCTCTTTAGAACTATCCTCTTCTTCTGTTAAGGAAAAGGGATGGACCCCACACCACATCGTCGCTAAGGATATTATTCATAATCATATTCTCGCTGTTGTTCCTCTCTATCTCAAAACCCATTCTTATGGTGAATTCGTTTTTGATCATTCTTGGGCAAATGCTTACTCTCATTTTTATGGTTCCAATTCTTATTATCCTAAGTTACAATCCTGTGTCCCCTTCACCCCTGTCACCGGTCCAAGGATCTTACTTCGTAACACTTCTTTCAAACATCATGTTTTTGACTTCATTGTTTCTGCTATCAAGGATCTCACTGCCATGTCTCAACTTTCATCCTTCCATGTCACTTTTCCCTCTGAAAACGAGTGGCACAAATTCACTCAACAAGGTTTCCTCCCTAGGATTGGAATGCAGTATCACTGGACTAACCGCAACTATAATAATTTTGATGACTTCTTGATGGACATGAAGCATAATAAAAGGAAAAAGATACGTCAAGAGCGCAAGAAGGTTGCAGCTCAGAACTTGATTATGAAACGCCTCCGCGGTTATGAAATAAAGGTATTTTGCATCATGTTTTCACTTTGTATCTTATTTTTAGAGATTTGCATAGGAAACGGTGAAACAAACCAAACAGGCCCTTGGGTTATGATGCATTCTATTTGCTTTCTAATTACTGACATATTTCGTTTTTGTGTTGGAAGGCAAAGCACTGGGATTCCTTCTACACCTTTTACAGGAACACAACTGATAACAAGTATGTTATTCTAATTGAACCACAATATTGTAACACAAAATTTATTTGATGATAGTAGTGTCTAAATATTTAGTATGACTACTGGTCTTTGACAGATGGGGTACTCCTCACCTGACAAGGGAATTTTTTCATGAGATGGGATCAAAAATGGGAGATCAAGTACTACTTATTGTTGCTGAAGACAATGAGGAACTAGTAGCAGGTGCCCTAAATCTTATCGGAGGAGATACTTTGTTTGGGCGTCTATGGGGGTGTCATCCACAAACTTACTATCCATTTTTGCATTTTGAAGCATGTTATTATCAGGTTCACACTTATCATTATCTTTCGCCTCAAGTATTGTTGAATTATTATTTACATTTTGGCTGGGCTTTGGTTTTATGGTTAGAGAATAGTGCTATAGTTTTTCATCAGATATTTATTCCATCTAAATCATTTATGGAATAAACTTTTCAGTTTGGCTTCGTTGTGGGTGTTAGCTTATAGACGTTTGGGACATGAGCAGAACAAAATGAAGCAGATATTTGTTCTGTTCTTTTCGGTTCCACCAAGTGGCGGAACTAAAATATACCACATTTTTACCTTATGTCCCATTTTGTTCTATTTTTAATAGGGAAATATTGTTTAGTATGATAATAACATGTTTCTCATTTTAAAAGTGGCACTGAGTTTTACTGTAACCCATGACCTCGTGATTTCTGTCAAAGGCCTATTTACTATTAGGGAAACATTTTATATATTTGCATTTTGGTTTGACATCACAGGCAATTGAAGCAGCGATTGAACTCAATCTTAAAACAGTAGAAGCAGGAGCTCAGGGTGAACATAAGATTGAGCGTGGATATCTTCCGGTGACAACGTATAGCTGCCATTACCTTATCGATGAAGATTTTAGGAAAGCTATAGAAGATTTTTTAGTTCGTGAATCTTCTCAGGTATGGTGCGGCGAGGATTTATATTCTGTTCATTGTCTTTCTAAGTTCACTTTGTTCTGATATTACTTGTAAATCATTTTATCAAATAGAGGCAATACTTGTAAATCATTTTATTATTTTCTAGATCTTCCTTTGTCTCTAGTGATCTGACTATCCTTAGATCTAAGGATAGTCAGATCACTGGAGGAAGAAGAAGACCTAGAAAAAGTATCAAAGAAACTATTAGGAAAGATTTGGAAATTAATTAGTTGGATCGAAATATGGTGTATGATAGAACATTATGGCGTAATTTGATCCATGTAGCCGACCCCACTTAGTGGAAAAATGCTTCTTCTTGTTGTTGTGATGGTAAAAAATACACTATGCTCACTTTGCAAGTTTGGAGGGGAGGGCTTTGGGTATAAGGAAGGAGGAAAGGCAAGTTAAAGAAAAAATAGTCTCCCAACTTGAATATGGGGTTTGTTTTTCTTCCTAACACAAAATCCCCTCAAAATGGGAAACTCAAAAATTGTATTGAAGAAGGGTTTGAATTCTTAAAATATAATCTGTTATTATAATATTATAAAAATTAAAAATATATTAACAATTAACATTTATTTATCATTCTCTACAAAATAAATCTCTCAAAAAATACGGAAGATTTCTCTAATTTTTTTCCCTTGCTCTCTTCCCCCCAAAGCCCTCCCCGCAACCTCCAAACTCACAAACAGAGTCGTAGTTGGTTTTGTCTCCTGATAGGATTACTCCTTAATCATTAAAGCCAAGCAGGGAACTGTTGTATGTGAGTGTGCCAGGATGTGTTGTTTTTGTCTGTGTTAAAGGCGGGAGTCTTAGATATAGATAGTTAGACCTATATCCTAGTTATGACTATCGACTGATTACCTTAATGTAGTTTTAACTTCTCATCTAATCAGAAGGTCTCTTTTTAATTGCATTCACCAGAACAACCCTCCATTTTGCAGCACCATGAAGATAACTATATGAATGCCATTTTTATCGTCACATAAAATGTAGAGCCTCGATTAGAATTGAAGGCAAGGATGTAACCATTTGTTGGCTTAAGAACTTAAATGCTTTTAATACTTGAATTAAGCACAGTAGTGCATGTTGGCATTAGATGAAATACGTTTGCATTCTTTGAATGACATTATAATTAGGCATTTTGTTCTGTCATGGTATTACCATTCATGCTACTGACTACTGTGATTCCAAAGCACTTGATAATGTGACATTTTTGCCTGTACAGGTGAAGCTTGTTATGAAACTCTTGCGTGATTCTGGTCCGTTCAAGGAAGGTGTCCTGTAGAAAGTATATACACACATTGGCAGGGTTTGAAATATGTAAATATATATGGTTTTTTAATTTCGCAATCACTGTATTTTGTTTGTTATGTGTGTACAGTTGAATCAGTGGCCATTAAATAATATTTGATGCGTTGGGATATCTATGTTTGAATCCTCATTGGCTTGTTTCATTTCATCCTTTATGACAAAATTGGAGACGGAAAAGGAAGATAAAGATCATTCATGCTCTATTTGATTCCATTGTGAACGTAACTGGTACAGCTCTATTGTGATAATTATTAGGTCATAGGCGGAGCGTGCATATTGGGTAAGGATCTTCTCAAGTTTTTTCCTCTCAAGTTTGTCATGTGTTCAATCCCACAGTTAAATAGAAAAGATGAGATGGATTTTTAATATAAACAATGAGAGTAAACAAGTTCAATGGTAAGATTACACATAAGAAACATGAGAGAGAGAGAGAGAGAGAGAGAGAGAAAAAAACTTGAGAAAATCCATTCTCATACATATTTTATTTTTTGAAAAAAGTAAAAAGGTTTAATAAAAATCTAAACCCAGCACAAAAAAATGCAGGGAGAAGATAAGAAGAAGAAAATACAAGCAAGCTGTAAAATACAACAGCAAAAGTAATCACTATAACCTCCCCAAAACAAAAGCAAAGACCTCAAACACGGAATACATGAGATGGGCATCCATCTTTGAAGCACTAAAAAGCAAATGATAAATGAATTACCAAGACACCCTACCATAAATCTAAAAGTAATAAATATGATGATTAGCCTGACTCACACACACACACGTGAGACTTCAAACGGAGAGAGAAGCACCATTGTCTGCGGGAGTAAGATTGAGAATCATGGTAGCTGCCTTGAAAGCCCTGATGAATGAGATTGATTAGTTAAGTTGAAGAAGAAGAAGAAGAAATGTGAATGAAAGAATAGTAACAAACCATGATTGAGGGGATTGATAAAGAGAAGCGGAAGCACCAAAGCAAGAAGCAAGCATGTCAGTGTTGATAACACCAGGATTGAGTGCGACAACAGCCATTCCTTGTGGTAACTCTTTGGCTACAGACTTTGTGAGTCCTTCAATAGCCCATTTGGATGCACAGTAAGGAGCAACAAGTGCTGCACCTGATCTTCCCCAACCAGAAGACAAGTTAACTATGATTCCTTCTCCTCCTCCTCCTCCTTGTTGATTGAGCATTAAAGGGATGAAATGTCTCAACACATTGGCAGTTCCTTTCAAGTTTGTATCCATAACCAAATCAAACTCTTCGGAAGGAACTTCCCACATCTTGTTGTTCTTGTTAATGGTACCTGCGCTGTTGACGATAACATCAGGTGGACCTCCCTTCATCTCCATAACAGTGCGAGCCATCTGTTGAACGCTTTCGTTGGAGATGACGTCGACGTTGAGGAAGAGATGATTGTGATTGTTGGGAAGTAAAAGAGATTGAAGGGAATCGAGCTTATCCTGAGCACGAGAACAACCTATAATGGTATGACCGCGATTCGCCAATTCAATAGCAAGAGCCCTACCAATTCCTTTGCTAACACCAGTAATCAACACACTTCGATTTCCCATTCCGACTCTTTTCTAACTAAACCCTACACAATCAAAATGGATGGGTGATTGCTGTTCCCCTCTATTTATATTTGTGTCAAAAATTGTGTCTATTTATCATTTCTCCATTTTTAATCTTTTCTTCTTTTTTTTTTTTTTTGGTCAAGGAAAGAATCCTTTTGTATTAGTATATTTTGAATATTCTATTTTTAACTTCTATATATTTTTTATTAGGTTATATGTTTTTTTTTATCCTTCTAATATACGAGCGAGTTTATGTCAATTTTTTTTCTTCTCAATTTTTACACTTATCTACTCCTTTAAATATCAATTATACCCATATTTTCATGGTTTTTACACACTTTTGCTTATATATATACATATATTCCAAAACACAACATAATCATATTTTAATCACGAATTCAACATGAAAACATCACAATTCAGAAACGAAAAATCAAACATATAATTACAGCAACATAAAAGAACACAAATTTAACAAAGAATCATTAAAAGAATTAAGGAAACACAGGAGGTTAAGGACTCCTCGCTACCCACATGAATATACCTTTAGATTGAATAAAACTCCTCATTTACCTTGATGTTTTGCAGAATTAATGAATCCTACTGCTAAATTTCTCCCTAAGCTTTCTCTTTATGCCTCATTTGCCTCCAAACCATAGTTTTTTTCTTGCTCTTTCTACTTTCTTTCTTTCTTTTGTAATCCTAAACTATTTTCTTTCTTTATGTCCTTCTCTATTTATTTATAAACACTATTTGAGTTTAATTTTCTCACATAATCTTTAGACAAACTTACTACCTGCACCCCTAGATTGGTTACTATTCTCCTTGTAACTACACAACCTTGATGTTTACACCTCTCTATGTCCAAATCACTAAAACACTACACGACTTACTACTTATACCCGTCTTCTACCCAGTTTTACTAATGCACCTCAGTTTGCACTCTACTTCCTTACTCTTGCCAAAAGCGCTATTTTTCTTCTTAAAAATTATTTTCTCCCATTTTTTTAACCAAACTAGTTAACCCATCTACTTCATCATTACCTATAACCCAATAACTGTGAATAATTTAATTAATAATATCAACAATCAATACTAATAATATTGATAATACTAATATTATCCAATAAGAATATTAATAAACTAATATTTAAAATCGGGGTGTTACATTACTTGTGCGGATAGACTATGAGTTTGAACAAAAGCTCCAATTTAGAGTTCACACACAAAAATGGTGGAAGAAGACTTAGTGTTTGTTTGGTTTGACTTTTAGAAAGCAAAAAGTGCTTCTAGTCTTCCTCCACCCTAAAAATTTGGGTTTTCCATCATGTTTGGTTTGCCTTCTCAAAATGCTCCTGTCCTTGAAAAACACTTCTCCTTAAAGCTAAAATTTCTAGCTTTTAAGTCGGCTAGAATCAAATTTACATCAAACTATCATTAATTTCCTTCGATTATGATGTAATTATTATCAATTTCTACCACCCTTTCTCCAATGGTACCTTTTTTTTTGCCTGGAAACCTCTTTAATTTACTTCACTGCTCACCTTTCTCCAACTAGAACTCAACCTCTTTTCCATTAAACAACCATGTACTTTTTATGTTGTTGATTCTCAAATGCATGTATATGAGATTTTTTTTGGGAAAGTAAAGTGTAAATTAAATATACGGCTCGTTTGTTACAATCTTAAAGATTAAAAAAACTAACATTCAATAATTTAAATATTATTTTGTAGAGATTTTATTAAAAAACATAATTAATTTTATGTTTGTTTATCATACGTAATAACAACCACTTCTTAACAAGACAATTTAGTTTATTTAGATACAACTATATAAAATGGATTTTTTGTTACAAAATTACATTTATCTTTTGATACTTATTTGCTTCCCCCTCTAAAAAAAAATATTTTTTGAAAAGTTAGTCTTAACATCTTTTCATTTGAAGTTGTATTTATATTTTTTTTCTAGATTCTCATTAAAAAAAAACTATAACTATTATTTTTAAAAAGTTATAACGAACTCTCATATGACCCATTTGTTATGGATTAAAATAAAAATGATATTGACATTTGATAATTTAGAGATTCAATTAAAAAAATCAGAAGTATAATTTGTGTTTGTTTATAATTATAAATCAAAATTATTAAAAAAAATAACTAATCATTCAGAGTGTCTTGTGACGGTACATCAACCATTATCATGTCTATCTCCAGCCTTACTAGATGATGCTACGGGAGTGTCCTTTATTAGGACGTAGTTTTTCTTTGCTTCTTTTTCTTTTGTTTTTTTTTTCTTTTCTCTTCTAACCAAAAAAAAGATACAATTACATATAATAGGTTTTTTTATTTTTACAAAATTACTCCAATCTTTTGCCAATTATTTTATCTCTTCATTAAATATAATTTTTCTGTTACAAAAGACAAAAATAAATAAAAATAACTTGAGATGTCAAATAATTAAAATGTGACATAATTGAGTTTTTTTTTGTAGGTTTCATAATTAGAGAAGGAGAAGAGAAAGATTAGTAGCTCATGGTCCTTAAAAAAAAAAATTAGTGGACTGACGTGATGGCCAAAATTAAAGTCATAAAAAATACAAAATGAAAAATGAATTGGCTTCGCCCGGGTTCGAACCGGAGACCTTCAGTGTGTTAGACTGACGTGATAACCAACTACACCACGAAACCATGTGATGTTGTTTGTGATTGCAAAACGAATATATTGGTAAGAAGAGTGTGGTCGTGCATTTTGTTTGTTTTCTTTCCTTGAATAAAAGTTGCGCCTTGGGGCTTTGGGGATTTCAATTCATTTGAAACGCAAGCGAGAAAGAATGATACTCCGTACTCCTCCGCCACCGAAGAGGCCACGTTCCGGCGACGGCGACGGCGACGCACAGCTCGTTATCTATGAGGATCCGGCGCCAGCGGTGGAGGAACCCTCCGAGCACATGCTATGCACATATCAGTGTCGCCAAATGGTTTGTTTGTTTTCTCATTCTTCAATTAACCTTACAATAATGTCTCTATCAATCATCTTATTATTATTATTATTCGAACGCAGGTTAAATCTGATTTTCTAGATGCCTTAAGTAAAGCAGAAAATCAAGTTCGTGATTATCAATCTCAATTCCAGACACTCAATCATAATTTCCAAAAACTCGGTACTTATATTAATATCATCAATTAGTTACTACTTTTCAATTTCATTTCACCACTTTATTTATTTATCATCAACTTTGATTTGACAGACACTGAGAGGAATAAATCTGTGGAGCAATTGTTATACACTGAACAAGAACTCGCTGCTTCTAAAGGCCGTGAAAAGGCACTCCAGGATCAACTTTTGAAGGAGGTTACTGATTCTCAAGATCGACTCAGAAAATATATTCAATTAAACACTGAACTCCAGGCTAAGCTCCAAAATGAGACAAACCTTCGCATACAAGCCGAGTCTCATGCTGCTTCCGCCCAAGAGAAAGCAACATCTTTAGAAGGGAAGCTAGGCCATCTTTCAGAGACCATAGAGAGGGAAAAAAAGAGACTTCACGATGATCATTCACAACTCAAAAAGGACTCCAAGTTTTCTATTTCTAGAATCACTGCAAATGTAACTTGCCAATGTTCAGACTAATGCTCGTTCATATCTATCGATCATTCTTTAACTTGTATATTTTTCTTGTCGAAGCTTGAACAAATGGAATGCAGAGCTAATAATGCCGAGAGAGAAGCAGAGCTGCTTAAAGAGCAACTGGACCATCTTAAGGACCAATTCAATGAGGTTTGCAATGTTCAATTTGATTTGCTTGATTCGTGTCACTTTCATGTTCCCTTTTCTAGTGGGTTACATATGTTTGCTTTACATCATGATTCCTATTTCCAGTGTTTGCACCAGAAGACTGAAGCTGAAAAGAAACTAGCAACTTTTTCATCCCAGGAAGTTTCTTCTACAGGGAGTGATGTTTTGGTTAAACAATTGCAACAGGAGCTTCAACACTATGTAAGTTTGCTTTGTCTTTTATCTTGGGTCTCAGTGCCTCTTGCTGTTTTGATTGCTTGTGTAAGGTTGCATACATTAATGATTTGATGTGTACACCAATTTCAGCTGTAATTCAAGTGACATGATCATAAATGGAGAGGACTAACTTTATTATATTATTTTTATTTTGTGATAGGCACGTTACTGTTTTATTGAATGGTCTGGATATACAGGATGAGGTTTGGGCAGGCTTGGCTCCTGAATCGTGTCTTTTTATTTTCTTAAATCTTTTGGGATTTTTTTGGATTAGTGCCAAAATATACGACTGTGTTTTTCTTCACATTTTATTGTCTATTTTTTATTTAAAATTTAGTAAATATAATTAAATTTGACACCCGATATTTGGAATACCATAAATATTCCGTTGATTTTTTTCACTTTATCAAAATGTTTTTCTTCTTTTTCTTTTTCTTTTAGGGGTGTGCTTTCATATTATTCCCCTTGTTTGTATCCTTCTCTTTGCTGGTGTTTTGACAAGTTTATAACACGCTGTTGTTTAGAACGAGCACGTTTTACCAAAGTATTGTCGTGAAGGAGCTTGATATCAATTGGGCTGGTCTGTTTACTTGGTATTTTTCAAAAACTACATGCTTGGGATATAAGTTAAATTCATCCATGGACCTAGAGATAAAATAGGCCTGAACATTGCATCTATTATATCCATAGCCATGTTGTGATGGAGTTCGGTGTAAATTGGGCTGATGTGTTTACTTAGCATGTTTCTATTATTGAGTTTTGGCTAAACGTTAAATTCACTTTTGGACTTGGAAACACATTTTCTACGAGTGCTGCATCTAGTACAAACCAAAAAACCCGAGGAAATATCAGCACCATCAAGCTTCTGTTCATGCATAATATGTGAAGGGTGTGTGTTGAGTCTCATATTAGATTGTGTTATGGCTTGAATAGCAATTATTTGTTTAGGGCAACCTCCCACCGTCCAAGTCAATTTTGTAGGATTAAATTAGGCTAACTTTCATTTTTTTTAGGGGAGGGTTGTCAATACATGGACTTCGTTTTAACTTTGAATTATAAATACCATATTGATTCATTTCTCACATCTTTTGTGCACTATGAAATTACCAGATGCATTCTCACCATAAACTTTTTTTGTACCTGTGGTAATCTGAGTAATGTATCCAGTTAACTTTGCAATTTTAGGAATCTGAAGTAAGGGAAGCACGAAAACTAAGATCAAATCATGAGAACATTGAGCTTTTGAAGGAGAAACTACTGGAGGAAAAGAGCCGCCGGGAAAGGGCACAATCTGAGCTATCTAAACTACAGGATGTCCAGTCAAATATGAAAAAGTTAGAGGATCAAATATCATCATGGAGATTGATGATTAAAGACATACCTGGCATCTCATGTTTTGAGGACATGCCTGCTAAATTTGCAGCTTTACAGAAGTACGTTAGTAGCTAATTGAAGTTTTGTTTGCTTCACTGTTTTAATAGATTTGAGCTGTTGAAGCCATTGTGTGGAGTAATAACATTGGAATATTCTTTCCGGGTGATCTTTTTGTTTATGAGTACCTTGAGTTCATATATTTGAGAAAAGTTCCTACTGGTCTCCTAGTTATACTTTTTTTCTCTCCAATGTTCCATGTGACTTGACAATACCTTTTCCTTTTACGGGTTTATAAATGGCACTAATTAAACGTATCGATAGAGAAACTAACTTTTGCATTTTTTATCCATTCATGTACATGCTATCGTCCATTTCTGTTAATATATATCTGTATATGTAAACGATGCACAATATTCTGGATATGTGTACGGCCTAGTATCTTTTCACATTGAGATGGCTTTTTTGTGGGGTTTTTGGGTGTAGCAGAAATATTGAGATTGTTTTTCATATTGAGAGCTGCCTTACATGGTCAGTAAACACATGTCTTTAAATCTTGATATCTTCTATAAATGCAGAGAGGTAATTTACAGTACACAGAAGGAGGGTGAAGGAACTGCTCGCTTGAAACAACTGGAGGTGGCTTTGGATGCTGCTGAGATTGGTAAACAAAATGCTGAAACTGAAGCTGTGTTGGCTAAAGAGAAAGCAGAAGTATTAAAATCAGAGATTAAACGGATTGAATTAACGGTCAGTGTTTGATCAGAAGTTGGTTTTGTACTAATAATAAGTTGACACTTGACTTGTTCTTTACATGCTTTATCTGTTGCATTATTCCATTGCCATCTATGAAATCTTGGATTTATTATCTGCTATTCTGGATATCCAGGCTAGTGTAGAACATTCGTTTAGAGGACCGATGAAGCAATACTCATAAAGACATCTTGTTATGGATTAATCTTTGGCTATTAGTTAATGATGTTCAATGATCTGGAGCCCCTCAAATAAAGTAGGACTCAGAAGTTATATAGTTAGGTTTAAGGTAGGAAGGAGTTTGACAGTTGGTGAATTTAAGATATATCACGAAAGGGATTTAGATGCTAGGTGGAGGAGATGGCATAAATGTCATGCCTAGAGTGGACTTGCATCACACAATTCCAAGGAAATACCCTGTGGCATCTTTAAAATTTCTTCTCTGTTGATATTTGTCAACTCAGAATGTGACAAGATGCATGTATATTTTCGTTGCAACTCACACCAGCAAATATCTGAATTACTAAAGCAAACATGTTGAGTGATACACTGATTTCATGCAGCCTTGATCTTTAAGTACAACATATATTGATTGTTTACAAAGATTTATTCATACTAATAGGGGTAATTGATGTTGTTGGAAAGTATCTCCTATTTAGGGATACTATATATGTATTCTGATGTAGTATCTCCTTCATAATGAGATGGAAGTTTTATCAGTAATTTTCTGATATTACTAACTTAGTGATTGGAAACCTCGTAATATAATTGATTTTTGTCAAGGTTATTCCTAAGCAATTCAGTGAACACTTTTCGCATCTCAACTGATGCAAAAATAGCTTTTACAAACACAGCTTTTGTAAACTCATCATGCTTATGAAAATGAAGCATTTAGATATCAGTTTATGATTTGGCGGCTTTTATATCAAACTTAAATGTGTAGACTTGAGATGATAAGCATCCAAATCTCCAACTTAAACGGTTTTACCCTGAAAACACCATTTATTGCTGTCAATTTTTTTTCCTTTCTGCTTTGCTGAAGCTTTAGGTTTATGAACTTTTGAAACTTTGCATTTTATGCTACATGCTAGCCTGCTTGATGTTTCCCCGTTGAATATTGTACAAGACAACCATACTTGATACATAAGTGTGAAAATATCACTTTGATTTAATTGAAAGTTTTGTTAATTCATTTAAACTTCTTTCTAGTTTCTCAAAATCTCAGATTATTTCGTGCAAGTGAAAGTATCGCTTTGATTATCTTGTCATGCTTCTGGTGTATTTTGAAAAGGTTGAATGCTACTGGGACAACAACTGCATGCTGTGATAATAGTGATTGTGTAGTGTTTTGCTCTGAAATATGTAGTCATTTGTTTGCTGTTAGTTTCAGTTATGTGCTTTCAGTCACATGCTTATTGTTTTGCAGCTAGCAGTTGTCACAGAGGAAAGAAACAAATTAAGAATTCTTGCCAATTTGAAGAATGGTGAAGCTGGAGATGAATCAAGTAGTGCTAATTCCTTTCAGGTTGTATTTCCCTCTATTTGTCACCATTTAACTTATTAATTTATCATGTGATATCTAAATATTTCTTGCTTGTTTTTTCGTTGGTCCATTCAGGAACTTGAATCATCTCTTATGAAGAAAGATGAATATATTAAAGAACTAGAAAGCACCTTAAACGAGCTGAGAGTGGTTAATAATCGCCAACATGAGGAAATTAAGATACTCAACGAAAAATTGCACAATGAAGCAAGAAGAATAAAGTCACTGGAGAGGGAGAGTGACCGGCTCCGTTCAGAGATATCATTATTAGAGGCAAAGGTTGGTGCTGGGTAATTTTTTTTCAGAAACTTATGGATATTATGTAGCTATTTATTTCTATTGCATCTCATTTCATAAACTAAAGTCCCTTCTTTTTCTTCATACGCATGTCTCCAATACATACATACAAACAGTTTGAGAAATGCTAGCAACGCACATTTTAACACATTCTTTATGATTGGTTCAATTTTCTAAAAAGTCAGTTAAGTTGGCTCATAAATTGACCACTCTCTAAAAATGTTTTTAAGCAATATCAATCACAGTTTGTGTTTCTAGCATTCCTCAGATGCTTTTCCTTGATCCATCAATGAAGAATGATGTAAATAATTCACTCATTTCAATTTAGGTGGGCTAATTTAGCTTCTTCTTCTTCTTCAAAAAAAAAAATAGAGGCGGTGGTTAAGGAAAGTGATGGGAACAAAAGTCCGGGGCCGGATGGTTTTAATTTTGCTTTTGTTAAAGAATTATGGTACTTGTTGAAGGATGAGGTGAGGATAATGTTCGATCAATTTCACGCGAATGAGGTGATTTCAAAATGTTTGTTGGCTTATTTTGTGGCTTTGATCCCAAAGGTGTCATCTCCAATGTCGTTGAAGGAGTTCCGTCCAATATCTTTGTTAGGAAGTTTATATAAGCTTCTTTCAAAGGTGTTGGCTAGAAGGTTGGCCGGAGTTACGAACTCTATTATTTTTAAGTCTCAATCGGCGTTTCTTAAAGGGTGTAATTTGGTGGATGGAGTTTTGGTAGTTAATGAAATTGTGGATTTTGCAAAGAGAGCCAAGAGTGAATGTATGATATTGAAGGTGGACTTTGAAAAGGCTTATGACTCGGTGGATTGGGGTTGTTTGGAGTATATGATGTTGAGAGTGGGGTTGGATACAAAGTGGGTGGCTTGGATGAAGGCGTGTCTGTGTGGAGGGAGTATGTCGGTGCTTGTTAATGGTAGCCCCACGGAGGAAATAAATATTCAAAAAGGTCTTAAACAAGGGGATCCGTTGGCACCTTTCTTGTTTTTATTGGTGGCGGAAGGTTTTAGTGGTTTAATGAGGAATGCAGTAAGGCGAAATTTGTTTGAAGGTTTCGGTTTTAGGACAGATGAGTTGGTGATATCACACCTTCAATATGCGGATGATACCCTTTGTATAGGGAAGGCTACGGTAGGTAATCTTTGGATTTTAAAGGCTTTGTTAAGAGGTTTTGAAATGGCGTCGGGGTTGAAAGTCAACTATTTTAAAAGTGGTTTGATTGGAATCAATGTGTCGAGGAGCTTCATGGATATGGCGTGTAACTTTTTGAATTGTAGTGAAACGAACCTTCCGTTCAAATATCTGGGGCTTCCGATTGGAGCTAATCCAAAAAGTTTCAATACTTGGGAACCACTTTTGGAGCATGTGAGTAAAAGGTTGAATTCATGGGGTAATAAGTTTATTAGTCTTGGTGGTAGAATTGTCCTCCTTAATTCGGTGTTGAATGCGATTCCAATTTTCTATCTTTCTTTTATGAAAATGCCGTTTAAGGTGTGGAAGATGTTGGTTCGAATTCAAAGGGAGTTCCTTTGGGGAAGAGTGGCAGGAGAGAGGAAGATTAATTGGGTGAAGTGGAAGTCGATTTGTCAACCAAAGGAGAAGGGTGGGCTAGGAGTTAGAGATATTAGGGTGGTGAACTTAAGTTTATTAGCTAAGTGGAGATGGAGGCTATTACAAGGGGGCAATGCTTTATGGATGGAAGTGCTTCAAGAGAAATATGGCCCTTTAGTTAGAGGGAAGTTGGAAGGGGATGGCTTAGGATGGCCCCGGTATGCATCAAGGTAGTGGAAGGATATAGTGACGGTTGATGATGGAGGTGGACTAAATTGGTTCAATGACGAGGTTGTGAGAAAGGTTGGTGTTGGGAGTAGTACAAGCTTTTGGAATATAGCGTGGAGGGGTGAGATGTTATTTCGTATCAAATATCCAAGACTTTTTGCAATCTCTAATAAAAAAGAAGCAAATGTGGCGGAGATGTGGGTGGATTCCGGGGAGGATAAGGATTGGAGATTCTTGTGGAGACGTCGTTTATTTGTTTGGGAAGAAGACCTCTTGAACAATATGATGATGGAGTTGGAAGGGCATGTTTGGGTTTGGGGTCGTGGGGATGATGAGTGGCGTTGGAAGTTAGAGGAGGAGGGGGTTTTTACGGTTCGATCCATGTATAGGAAATTGGAAGGTTTGGTGATTTCGGTTGAGGGTTGGGGGGAGGATGAGAAAAGGGTGTTTGGCCAAGTTTGGAAGAGTCCTGCTCCTTCAAAAGTGATAGCGTTTTTGTGGAAATTACTTCTCAACCGCATTCCGACCCGAATAAATCTTGCTCGGAGGAATGTCCTTCCGATTAATGCCTCTCGAAATTGTGTGTTGTGTGATGCGGAGGAGGAAACGGATAGGCATTTATTCATGCATTGCAATGTGGCGCGTAATGTGTGGTTAGGGGTGCTAATGTGGTTACAAAGGGAGATGATAATGCCGCCAAATTTGTTTAACCATTGGGAGTATTGGAATAGTATGTCGAGGAATAAAAAGGAAACAAAGGGGATGAGACTCATTTGGCATTCAACGATTTGGGTCTTATGGAAAGCTAGAAACAATTGTATTTTCAACAATGGAGTAATTTCGGCGCCGGAGCTAGTGGATGAAGTTAAGGTTTTGTCGTGGAGGTGGGGGTTAACTCGGCTAACTATTCCGACTTGTTTGTTTTATGAATGGTGTTGGAACCCAAGATATTGTCTTTGTAGTTAATGGGTGGGGCTGCTTTAATGTGTACAGGTGCCTACTGCTGTATCTTTCCTCATTGGAGTGGTGGTTCGGCTGTTGAATATATGTGCAGCGGTTCTGTTTGTGTGGAGGGAGCTGCTGACTATTAGACCGAAAGCACACCTGCTATAAAGGTTTTTGGTTAGTTAGTTTGGCTGTTATAGCAAGCTTAGGCTAGTTGGTTTCCTCTTGTATTGGCTGTTTTCTGTTTTGGCAGGGGTGTGATGGGGTGTAGGCACACCTTTCTTTTTATAGGTGGGTTTGGCTTGACCTTTGGGTTTGGGTTGGCCTCTAGGTGTTCCCCGCCTTTTCGGCGCCTTTGTAATTTTTTGGTTGCGAGTGTTGGTAGTTCTTTTACCTTCCTCTGCTAATAATATTTGCTGATTCAAAAAAAAAAAAAACTCATTAAACAACCTAGGGTTACATTGTTTTGTAGCTTGCAGCCTCTATTGAACATCTATTTTTTTTTTTTTTTTTCATTTACCAACAGTTTTCTTAAAACAGTAAAAAACTAATACGTCGTAGACTACAATGAATATTTTATAATATTAAATCGTCTATATTTCTTATGTCTGTATTATCTGTTCGTTCACCCAAGCTGTCCAGTTTTTGGTTTTCATTTCAGTTTGATTGCTGACACATTGTTTTTCCTTCTACAGTTGGGTCATGGCGATTTTTCTGCTGCTAATACAAAAGTTCTGCGGATGGTGAATACACTTACCGTAGATAATGAAGCCAAACAAACCATAGAAGTGCTGCAAAATGAACTGCAGAAAACAAAAGAGAAATTAAAAGCTGTTGAAGAATTGAAGAGTCAATCAGGTAAGAAACCTTGAAAAGTTGTAGTTACGTGGATTTTAGGGTCAAAATGTTATGATTCAAAAACAGTCAATAATACAAGCATAAGTAGTTGGCAAAAAAGAGTAGTCTGAATGTTTTGTTTAGTATCTGCTTATCATGTTTGGATTGCTTGGTTTACATTAAAGCTTTGATAAACCTTCCAAGGAAACTAATGTTAGTATACAGGAGGTATGCCAAGAGGGTTCCTGTGAAACAGCTAAAAATAAAAAGCAGAGAAAAATCAACCGAAGTACACAAATGAAATATGCTTTCTTGTTTATTATAATAATATTAGTCTGACCTCTCTCTTAACATCTCACTGGTTTAATAAAATATTTTCAAAATACAGAAGGCATGAAAAATAAAAAGCAGAAAAAAATCAACCTAAGTACACAAATGAAATATGCTTTCTTGTTTATTATAATAATATTGTTAATATTAGTCTGACCTCTGTCTTAACATCACTGGTTTAATAAAATATTTTCAAAATACAGAAGGCTTGTATGTGTTAAGGCCTCGAGGCCGGAAAGCTGAATAATGATGTTATGAACTACTCAGTAATAATGTTATAAAACGTATCCGTTGCCTGATCACTTGAACTGTTTAGGAGAAACTGGAAAGCTGGTAGAGAGCTACATATCGGATAAGATATTGCAACTGAAAGAACAAATTGCAACACTAGAGAAGCGAGAAGAGAGGTGAGTATATAAGTTGCTGCTTTTGGTACGTTATGTGTTTGTTGTTATCAAGATGATTTTTGAATAACAGAAATGCTGAAACTTCAACAGATACAAGACCGTGTTTGCAGACAGAATTTCAGTTTTCCGGAGGGCATGCTGTGAGATTTTTGGTTACAAGGTTGGCATTTACTGATGTTTTTTACCGCAATCTTTTTATTACTATCTTTCAATATAAAATGGAGTGTTTTACACCAAATGGTGTTTTATTTTATATTTTGGAAGATCACACACTTTGCTTTGAAAATATTGTAGCATCCTGGTAATAATGATGTAATTTTGAATGTGGAAACCATTATTCTGGGTTTATTTTTAATCACTAAGTTTTCAAAAAATAATGAAGCATGCTTCTGTTGGAAGTGGTTTCTATAACACAGGTCATGTTGAGTTTGGAAATTTTACTGACAGAAGTTAGGGAAATAAAATTCACATCAAACTTTTATCTGTCATTTTCTCTCTTAAGAAATTGTCTCTTTAGCATTTTCTGATAAGTTCTTTCCAAATTGGAAAAGCTGACAACCGATTGTCTTTTTGCTCACACTTTGAATGCTTACATGGTTGTCCATAACTATATTTGGCAGATTGTGATGGATGAACACCAGCGATCAAATGGAATCCCAGTGACACGATTTACTCTGCAATCAATTTATGCACAAAGTGATGATGAAAAACTTGAATTTGAATATGAATCAGGGAATACCAACATTTTGGTAAGATGTTGAATTTTATATTATATTATATTTAAGGGTTAAAAATGTTGAATTTTGTAGGGACTAACACCCGCTTTTATAAAATGTAGGGACTAAAAATGACCAAAAAAATTATAGGGACTAAACTTGAAATATCAGTAACTTTATAGACTAAAAATATATTTAACCCTATATTTAATATTTAGATATGAGAGGGGAATGGTGACTTTACTTTGTTCAATTACACCGGTAAAATTTAGTTTGGTTAATCTTCAAGATTAAATGATGATTTATAGGGACTAAACTAGAAAGATCCGTAATTTTATAGACTAAAAACATATTTAACACTATATTTAATATATAATATGAGAGGGGGAAAGGTGACTTTACTTTGTTCAATTATACACCGATAAAATTTAGTTTTTTTTAATCTTCAAGATTAAATGGCGATTTTCTTTTAGATAGGAATACAGGCTTGCAGATAATCAGGAAAAGAAAATCAGGAACTAAGTTCTTAAATTATTTTCTGCTTTTCACAAAGATGACATGAAAAGTTGCTGAAATTTTTGTTTTTATTTTCATAACAGGTAAATCATTACACATCTCAGCCTGAGGTATCTCGTCAGGTAAGGAAGCCATAATATTGCAATATTTTTCAATATAATATATATAATAAATACTTGAGTTGAGATCTTAAACTCTTAATTTTCTGATCCCCAGCACAAAAAAGCGAAGGGGGCTTAGCAGGAAAAACTTCCTTGTAGTGGAAAATATTGTTTTTTAGCAGCAAATATTCTCAACTGAAAATGTTTGTTGTGCATCATAGAAAAGGAGAATATAGTTTTAATAATTTATTAATCATATTAATTCTCATAATTAAATAAAAAGCTTATAGTCATCAATACAATTGTTTTGCACATAATTATTTATTTAATATTTTGTATTAATTATGGATTATTTTTTTAATATTTAGTGTTCAAAAGTTTGTTTTATAGAGATGTTTTAGAAGTTGATTTTTTTATAGAATATCTTCTTATATGCACTATTTTCACCTCTTCTGAATTCTGATATTTCTTCTATTGTTGAAAAGATTTGTGATTCAAGAGTTTGTTTGAGTCACAACTTCCGGAGGGCTCCATTACTGATGTTTTAAATGTTGAATTATATAGAATATATGTTATCATCTCAAGAGATATCGACTTTTATACACCAAAAACCTTTAGGGTGTGTTTGGATGGAGAGTATAGGAGGGGAGGACTAACTTTTCTTTTTTAAGTTAAGGACACTATAGAATATTTGTTTAAATCAATTAAGTGTGATTGAACTATTATATGATCATTAATCGTGATGTTCTTTCATTTATTTTTTTAAATATCAAATATATATCAAAATATAGACTAGTTCTCCTAAACCTTCCTCCCAAATATAGACCCTTAGGCTTAGGCTTTGTTTGCGAGTCTGGAGGTGAAGGGAGGGGAGGACTTTGAAATAAGGAATGAGAAAGTGGAAGAAATAGAGGAAAATGGAAGGGGAGAGTTTTGGGGGGTTAATTTTTCTTCTTAATACATGAAAAAAGGAATGAGCAAGTGGAAAAAATAGAGGAAAATAGAAGGGGAGGGCTTTGGGGGGTTAATTTTTCTTCATAATACAAAACTCTTCTCGTTTGGGGAACTAAAAAATTGTATTGGAGGAGGATTTTGGGAGGTTTTAGAGAGTTTATATGAATTCTTTAAATTTAATTTATGTTAGTTATAATATTCTTAAAATTAAAAATATAGTAATTATAAACATTAATTTATTATTCTCTAAAAAATTACTCTTTCAAAAAATGTGAAAGATTTCTCCATTTTCCCCGATATTTTCCAACCCCCAAAGTTCTCTCTTCCCATTCCCTTCCCTTCAAACTCCCAAACAAAGCCTTAGTAGTGGAACCTCCATTTCTCAATCCCTACTAGTAAAAAAACAGAACAAGTGTGTACATGGAAAGAGAATTGTGTATCATGCATATAATTCTTACATAGTTAGATATTCATGTTTCTTTTACTGAGTTGTACTTGTGATTGTACATTCCCAGGTTGAGATATTCGTTCGGAAAATGAATTCAATTCCTGCTTTTACTGCCAACATAACAGTGGAGTCTTTCAATCGAAGAACCTTGTCTTAAATTTATCGGACTTGTCTTTGACTAGAGTTTAAGGAATGATGTTTCTTGAGGTAACTATCAGTTATGCCGCATATATATATATATATATCTTCCGGGCAACTAGTTAGTCAGCTACGACTGGACACACTTTTGCAGCATTCTCACGTCGGATAGATGGTGTGGACTTGAAAACCATCACATTTTTACTTTTAAACATAGTGTTCCAGAGGGTGGAGTTTTGAACTTACAAAATTATGTGTAAATCGCTGTCAAACCTATAACATCTTGAGTAAAGAAAACCTGTAACATGTTTCATCCTTTCAAAAGAAAGAAAAAACATCTAGTTTCATCTTTTGGTTGCTGACAACATGTGGCTTTTCTGTTTAGGTGTTTGTTTGTTATGCTTTTTGAGCTCAAAATTACACTAAATGTCTAAATAAATTTTACACTAATATTCGGTCATGCTTATAGTATTTAAATATTTCTTTTTAAAATATGTTTAAACTAATAATATTGGAAAATATGATTTAGTGTTTATGTTTTTGGTGCGCGTGCAACTGCGGAGACTAATCCCTTGAACTTTGTGGGACCCAAATGGATGACAAACTCTTTCCAAGAGTTTTGACGTTGTTGCATGCCCAAGGCTGGATTTAAACGTATGACTTTGGTTAAGCAAGAAGAGACACGTGACATCTCATCTAAACGCTCTTTGGTGATTTAATGTTTATATAAAATTTATTCTTTGCACTATTTGTTCATAATGATTAAATTTGTGTATCATGAATATTTCTTTGGGTCATAAATCATAATGCACGGAATAGGAATCGGTACCCAATTTTCCTATTCTTCTATTGAAAAAAAATATCTACAAATTGTTTTTCATCAATTTTGTTTCTCATTTAGGAAAATCTATATTATTTTTTTAATTAAAGGAAAAATATATATTTTGTAATCAAGTAAGGAATGCACGGGTGAAAATATGTTCTTTACACACCTTGACACAATATGTTCTTTACACACCTTGACACAAATTTGACGTGGATATTGATTGTAAAAGTCAAATTGACACAAGTTTTGCTGAAATAAGTTCCCAGAAATACGGGATTAGATTGTAAATTATGAATTATGTCATACGAGGAATTAAATTAAAAACCATTGTAGTAGTCGTACGGAAAAAGTAGAAGACAAGGGCTTCATGAGATATATCAAAATATAACATTTTCAATAGCATTTATTCTCTTATTTCATTTTATTGAGAAAAATTTTTCGTGAAATGCTTTTTGTTACAAAACTTTGCTAAGTCACAAAAAGGGAGGGTCCCCTTACTATGGAGGCTAGAATCCTCTCCATTTATAATAATTTCCATTTCTTCCTTTTACAAATAGAAGGAAACAAAAAAAAATAAAAAGAATTATAAAATAATTAATAGTGGTGAGACTCATTTAATGGTAGAATCTATTATAATTTTGATTGTCTAAATGATATTTTCCTTTTATTTTTTAATAAATAAAAAGGATCTTAACTTTTAATATGTACCTCTCCAATTTAACAGCTACAACCGGTTTCAATTGTCTCTTTTTTTATTGCGCGCTGTCATCTGACTTTTTCTCTAGTAGTATAGGTGTTTTCATTGTTGTTCAAATACATTTTCCACCTAATTTAGCTGTATCATTTGTCTTTACACTTTATTCAATAAGATATTTCAATTTTCTAGTCTTTTTACTACTAACAAATTCTTGTTCGTTGATTTCGGCTGAAAACTTTGCAAATGAAATTTGGTAAAGACTCACAAATGTTGTTAAAAAAAAAAACTCATAAAAGTGATTTAGGACCTTTCATTCTAAAATCAAACATGCTATATGGAGTGTGTTCAACTTTCAACCATGTGCAGAGAATATACAAACTTATTTCAATGCCCATCAAGCTTTAAACTCTAAAAATCGAAGTAATGAATTCACCGGAGTAATATAGTGATCAAAGTAGTAAAAAATGTCGGCGCATTGAGGAATGACGACAAAGATAAAGACAAGTGAAAGAGATATTGTCTTGTAAGCGGTTTATTTTACTTATTTATTGACCATATGAAATCTATAAATTTTATCTTTTACCTTCTACTATTTAGGAAGTTTTGTTTTTCTTCTATTCTACCTCTTCAATTATTTTTTAATTGAGAGCCTGACAAATATTATATATAAGTGGTTTATTTGACTTATTTATTCATATTTTGTAGTTTTGGCTTTGACGAAATAATACTACAAAATAGTATAAAATTAAAAAAAAAATGATCTTAAATTTTAAACCGAAAAAAGAAGCAATATAAAAAACATTGAAAATGGGGTGTAAATGTAAAAGGTGTGGTGCAGAAAGGAAAGGAAAGGAAAGGAAAGAGTAACTCGGAGTGGAGTGGAGTTGGGTTGGGCGGATAAGAAATAAATAAAAAAATAATGAAATAAAGGGTAGAGCGGTAACAAAAAAAAACAAGAGAAAGTAAGTAAGTAAACGTGCGTGTGGAGAGATCGCGTTCTGTTTTGTACTTTGCTGGAATCAATCAATCAATCGTGGTTCAGATTAGAAGATGCAAGGCGGTAGCTGCGGCGATGAAGAAGAAGAAGAAGAAGAATTAAACATAGGTGAACTCGCATCCAATCTTTCTACTTACAAACAACAACTACACCAGGTTTGTTTTTTTAGGGTTAGGGTTAGGGTTAGGGTTTCTCTTTTTTACTTCGATTTCATTTCATTCATTGATTGATTCCCTTTTCAGGTTAGAGAACTTCTGAATGATGAACCATCTAATTCTGAGTATGTCGACATGGAAAGGGAGCTCTCCGAGGTTTTCTTTTCTTTCATTCATTCAACTCTTTTTTTATTTAATAATAATAATAATAATAATTACCACCAACATCTATGCTATGCTATGCACCTTCTATTTTATTTTATTAATAATAATTCAATCCCTTCTTCATGAGATCAGATCAGACCTGTTGTTTTTGTTTGAAAAGGTGAGAACTGTTTTTTTGGATTTATTTTAAACTCTCAAGAACACATTAATTAATTAATTAATTAAAAACATATTCTCAATAAAATAAAATAAAAAAATAAAAAAAGCAAAATTCGCATCACTTCTTTCTCTATCTTGCTTCTGTGCAGGTCCTGTCTTGATGTCCACCATCACCTCATTTTCAGATGAGAAGTTCACAACACAGAGAGATTCTAAGTTCGAATTTCAACATTAATTAATTCATTCATTCATTTGCTTTATATCAATCATCTCACTCATATATTACTTTCTTTTACTTAATTCCAATTCCAATTCCAATGTGCCCTAAATTCTACAACACAGGTCATTTCTTTGACTGAAGAACTTCTCGCCACTGCAAAGCAAAATCAAATATCCACTTCCGCCCAATCTCCAACACCCACACCCACCGACAATAAACTGGTATGTACGTTATTTATTCATTCATATTGGGAATTAATGCACTAATTCATTACTCATCTTTATGTTATTTCACTGTTTTTAGGAACTTCATACCCACTTTGATCATCAGCACAAATTTCCTGTTGGCTCCAGAGTTCAGGCTGTTTATAGTGATGATGGGGAGTGGTATGTTACCCATTTTTTTCTTTCTTCTTTTCTACCACTGTTTTTTATTTTCCATATGTTCAATTTCTTGTATTCTGTATGTCCAGGTATGATGCAACCGTTGAGGCTTACACACCAAATGGTTATTATGTCAGCTATGACAATTGGGGTAATAAAGAAGAGGTAATAGTTTCAAAGCCACTTGATGCATATTTAATCTGCAATCCTAGTCATATGGAGTCCTGCATTACATGGCATCTGCATACATTTTCCTCCAATTTATCTACTATTGCATTATCTATGTCGTAACTTGTATTTTTTTTCCATGTTATAGAAATAGGGGAGGGATTAAGTTCTATGTGTTTTTTGCTGGATCTATATTTAACAACAATATTAAGAAAGAAATCCACAATTGCATTTCCAACTTATTGCATCTATATTGTTATGTTGTATCTCCGTTTTTATTTCAGCATTATAACTCCATGACATGAGCCATGAGTGCATGATTTATTTGGTTTGCAAAAACACAAACTCATTATAAAATTTTCTGGATGTTGTGAATGAGTATCAAATCATGTAACAGGTTAAATCAAGTAGTAAGCATGCCATCCCGTTTATTGAAGCGTTTTCCAGTTTTTTGTTTAGTTGAGAAAAGAAATAGAGGAATCATTTTATCCTAGGGAAGCTTACCTCCAAGTTGAGAAATTTCATTCCTGTACTCTGTGCTACTATGCGTGTGCATTGAATTGTTTTGCAGCACCTTGTTGAAATGGAAAGAACAATAAAGTATTTTACTGGAGAAATTAATTTTTAACATTCCTCACTCATAAATTGCATCAACAGAATGTATCAATTACCATCTAAAACATTATTGTTTGCTATTGAAAAGGGTTAAATTTGTTTGTAGTCCCTATAGAATTATGAATCTGTCTAGTTTCGTCCCTATATATATTTTTTGGACCCTTTTTAGTTTCCTACCTTGTATATAAACAAGTGCTCTGTACTCCTTACAGAGGGACTAAAAGTGCTCTGTGCTATTTTTTGCGGACTGAGTCGAAGTTTTGAACCTACTTCCTACCGTTGGCTCGCCCTGCTTAACTCGTTGAAAAAACGGGGCGGACGGGGCGGCCCGCTTAACTCGTTTTTTCTTTTTATTTTAAGCTTATTTTAGCATTTTGGATTTATTTTGGTTGTTGAATTTATTTTAGGATTTTTTTATGTTGCGGATTTTCCTTATTTTGTCATTAAGTATGATGTTGAGTTCGACAGTTTGTTAATTATCTTGTTTTTACCACAAATTTATTCGATGTGTATTCTTTTATATTTTTTTATGATAAAAGCAACATAGTTTTTTTTAACAATTAAGTTGTAAAAAAATGCATTAAAAAAATTTGTTTTTTTCTCTAAAAAAAAGTTTTGTTTGGCGGGCCGACCCGCCAACTCGTTTGTCCGCCACTAAACGGAGCGGGGTGAGATTTTGGACTCGGTCACCTAATTTGACTCGGCTTATCTCGTCACGTTTTATGCGGGCTTAAACGGGGCGGACCGGCCCGCTTTGCCATCCCTACTTCATATGTTGCTTGCTTATTACAGGTAGATCCCGCTAACATAAGGCCAATTCAAGAAGGTACTGTTGATCCTTTGGTTGAAGCTGAGCGAGTTGCTGAAGCTACAAAGCTGGCTATCAAACGAAAAATTGCGCAAGCGGCATCTGTTGATTTTCAGTCACGGAGTCTACCTGCAAAGCTTCGTATAGAGCCCGATGACCCTGAGGATGTAGTGAGTTGTTTGCTGAAATTTTCACTTGATAATAAATAGCTTATTAAATAACTGCCGTCTCAATAAATATTTCCCTTGGTTTGATCTCTTGTTCTATTGGTTACTTTTAGTGAAGTGTTTGTATTTCTGCAAACATATTTCTTGGTAGTGGGTTCTCAAATTATTTTGTTTAATCCAAATTTATCTGCCAGTTTTCTAGGATTCCATAAATGACATGTTTGCTAACTCGATGATTACAGAAAGTTACCAAACGTAAGAAAATACATGCCTTTAAGTCTAAGATGCGGATGGAACAACTTGAAGTCACCCAAAATAAGCGGCAAAATGCTTGGCAGCAGTTCCAGACAACCAAGGGAAAAACAAAGAAGGTACCTTTCTCAATTTCTCTGCTATTTAGTCACTCATTTCTTTTAGTGTTGAGAAGTTTCAGAGCTTGTAGTTTCATGCAAGAATGTATGAATTTGTTTTGTATGTCTTAGTGACTAATGGAAATGTACTATCACCTCCATTTTTGACCATCCTAACATACGAGTCATTGTCAGCTTATATATTTAGTGAAGAATTTTGTTTTGTTCTACTATCTTGAGTTGAATGTGTTCTAGAAGACTAAAAAATTACTTCTTAAATTATTAGAGAGAACGAATTAGCCTGAATTTACCACAGGAGAGAAGATTGCAGTCATTAAGTTGGAAGTCACATGAATTATAATATATAATCAAATGATTTATTCTGATTGAAATTCCATGAGAAAATATTTTTTAGCCAAATTTCAAAAATCTATTTACCCCTTGAATCGGTTGTAAGTTGGATAGGAATGAAGGAAAAGTAATACCATCAACCCTGGAAAAGTTGTTGCATTTATCGAAAAAAGAATACAAGGCCCGATCTCTAGAATTTTCACAATCCACTGATATTTGTGTTTTATATCATTTAGTTTGTTATGTTTACGCTGTTTTCATATAATCGTTCTTTTTGTGATGTATTCAATGTGGTTTTGCTTCAAGATTGGTTTCTTCTCGGGAAGGAAGCGTGAGAGTATTTTTAAATCTCCCGATGATCCTCAAGGAAAGGTTGGTGTGACAGGTAGTGGGAAAGGTTTGACAGAGTTCCAGAGAAGAGAGAAGCATTTTCATCTCAAGGATGGTACAATCGAGAATGATGATTAGGTTAAGAAGCCAATTAGCCCTTGGATTGTATGTATGTACGTAACATGCTCAAACCAATCACTGTAGAGGCTGTTTGATGCCAGACAAAACAATGCATGTTATCAAGGGAACTGTTGCGAGACTATTTTAAGATTATTGTTTTGGTCATTTTATGTATGTGCAATACTTACATGGATATTGTCTCAATTTAACATGATTAATAAACAAATAAATATCTTATTATAATTAGTTTTTCGTAAAAAAGAATAAGTATTTAATAAAAAAATAGCTAGCTGATTTTTTTTTTTTGAATAATTAGTATTTAAAATATGAAGATTTATATACAACAATCCACCTGGATATCGCAAAAACTTTAAATGAAGTGTGACCATCTCACTTTATAAAATTCAATATAAATATGATCTTGACTTTTATGTCTGGAAAAAGGGACGTGTTCCTGACTCGAATTTGCCCTAGTTTGTTACTGCTTTTGTCCTTCCATCCTTTTAAAACCTTCAGTATAATGCAAAATATCCCCAACATTTTTTTTTTCTTTCTACAACCGCTGCTTCTCAACAGTATCAGATTTATCACGAGTATCATTTTTTAAATTCTGCATGTTACTCGACCATTATGTTAAGTTTTTTATTAACATGTCATAAACTCTCCAGGTGAAGCTTTATGCCACGTCAATAAAAAAATTGTCACATCACTTGGTTTTAAATAATCTGAGTCATGGGTCAAAAAACTGAATTTTAGCAATGGTAGACCAATTCCATGCATGAATGAAAGTAAGGTATTCTGTAGTGTATTAAAAAAACTGAATTTTAACTCGCTACACAAATGGTTTAGAATGTGTTTTGATATTCGCTCTATCTGAACCTTTAGCAAGTTGATTTATAATTAATTATCCAAGTGAGCATATGAAAGAAATGTGATTCACTTCAAGAATCTTTTCAAGCACTCAGATGAGTATTATTCTTATATTGCTTATGAAGAACTAATAGTTGAGATCTTCTTTAAGCATGCGTCAAATAAGTATTGTTCTTATATTGCTTTTCTGCACATGTCCAATAGTCATGGTGCTTGGACTGAGGATATCAGTGGCAAGAGATGTACTCCCTCTGATGTAGCTTGAAGATGTATTGACTTTATGCAATTTTTTAATGTAGTCTTTAGACAAAATGAATTTTAGTATGAGTCAGATTGATCCTTCTTGCCTTCAGCCTCCACAAGACCTCTAACCTTTCTGACTTAAGAAAGAATATATATGCTTTTCGTGTCCAACAGAGTGCCAAACTCTTCATTTAGGCACTTTCAAAGTCATCGATTTAAAAAATATTCAAAATTTATCTTCAGGTTGAGAATAGTCTTTAAATTTTTTGATAATTAAGTTTATGATTTATGTAAGTATTATTGAGTCAGTAATACTCATGTTGAATATGAGAAGTTGTTTTTGAAGTATCCCATTTCTTAAATAAATAAAAAAAACTCATACAACTATCCACAGCAAACATATTTTCTTCTTCAACTAACCAATTCCCAACTCCATATGAGCTTTGATTTGGTAAACACAGAGGAACAAGAGCTACTTCATTATTTCTTATATCCATTTCATAGCTCCATTACAACTAACATGACAACTAGATCTCAACATTAATGTTTTTTTTTTAACAACCAATTTATCCTTTAAATTGGTAAAGGAGCTGAATTAAAGATAGACACGTCTCAAATTATGTTGGTGGAATGATTCGTTGTTGTTGTTGTGAGATTTGTCATTCTCTGATTATCCATACATAGTTTCACCCAATTTACAATTTTTCTTTTGAAATTTTGTGCTGTAAAAGAAATATTTATCATCCTCTCAAAAAAAATTATCATAATTAAATGTGTAGAACAATTTTTAACTTGAAACTATTAAAAAAATAATAGATCTAAATTTAGCTATTATTGCAAATAGTAAAAATTTGAATTTAGCTTAATCCTTGTGGAGACTAATTCCACATGGACTCAATATATGAATATTAATATAAATATATTTCAAATTAAAAATGCAATTCCACAATAGTCTTGGGCCATAGTCATAAAAATTGTAAATTGAACATGTTTTCCATGGTTAGAAACATAAACGCCACCTCATCTCAAGGGAAGAAGTTCTACTTTTATGGCAAATGAAAACATACAATTACATGATCAAAAGGAAGAAACTTGCGTGAAAAAAATAGGAGTGATGCGAGGGTTATAACAAAACGGTTTAATTTTTATCCCTATTTTATTATTATTTTTTAAAAAAATTAGTACCTTTAGTCCTATTATAAAAACAATAAGGACTAAAATTAAAAGCAAAATTATAGAAAGACCCTGAAATTTATAGGACTACAAATTTATTAATTTTTTTTTTGTCAAATAGTATGGTAGTTAGGAATTCATTTTTTTAGTCTAGTATTCCTTTTTAAAAGCTGTTTTAATTAGCGTGTAGTTTTGTAATTCAATAATAAATAATTAATATTTTTTTAAAAGCTGTTTCTAGAACATCCTATGGTTTATGAGCCGAGCAAACCACATGAATTTGGAATAACACGCTCTATTCCAACGACCATTTTATGCATTAGAAAAAACTGAGAATTCACGGTGCTATTGAGTATACAACAGGCATCACGAAACTTTAGGTGAGGAATCAGTCGGTGGAAAAGGGAAATTCTACAAAAATGAATTTAAAAAACAATTAAATATTGCATTACAAAACTTCACACATATTAAAGCAGCTTTAAAATGGAAAGATGGGATTTTTGTGTCCATTTCAAAAAGGTGCATCACGCTAAATGCTCCTTCGTAAAATGTGACGATTGTACTGTAGCATTCCCCACCCCTATATATATTATATACTCAACGGAAAAAAAAAAAGGCTTAAATGCAGTTTTACCCCCCCTATTTTGACTCAAACTGGATTTTACCCCCCCTATTTTAAAACTCGGATTTTTAGCCCCCCTATTTTATATTTTTCAGGATTTTACCCCCCTACCACATTTAAATACATTTTTGCTTGATAGTTCTTAATTTTGGTCAAACTGACTTCTTATGTATCATACTTTGCAGTTCTATTGTAGTATCTGCTGGCCTTAGGATTTTTGGCCGCAATATTGCTGAGCTTCCCCTGGTAGCTACAAGTAGAGAGCATCAAGGAAAAGTAAGCAATTTATTGTGATTTAGGAATTACTCTTATTGAAGAAGTGGACTTGCATTCTAATAATTTTCTTTTTACATCTTCCAAAGATGATATACTTTACCAACGATAAGCTCTATTAACATGCGATTTTCCATTTCAGGGTTATTTTCAAGCGCTGTTCTCTTGCATAGAGAGGTTGTTGTCTTCTTTAAATGTAGAAAAGCTGGTGCTCCCTGCTGCAGGGGATGCAGAGTCCATTTGGACCAAGAAATTAGGCTTTCACAAGATGAGTGAAGATCAGGTAAAGTTCATCTTCTACATTTACTGGTTAACTTAAACATGACATTTATTGTTATCTTCACTGACATGGCATACTAAGAGAATGGTTATGTTGACCTGGGTTCAGAATTGGAAGAAACTGTTACGAACATTAACAATTAACAAGTATTAACAATTACAATTTTATTGTTTTGGCCAGTTATCCAAACATCTTAAAGAGGTGCAGCTCACCCTCTTCAACAAAACATCAGTGCTGGAAAAGACGGTGCAGGCGACAGAATGATGTTTTATTTGATGTTTTATTTGGTGTTGTAACATTACTTCTATGTTCTTGCTCTTGGCTCTATTATTTTTCCTTTTCCTATATTTTTTTTTGGAGTATGGGTGGTTGTGGCAGCCTTGTATAATGTAGGATAAAAGAGTAAGTTTGGAAAATGGGGAACGTGGCCTATAATGGTAGAAGTAGAGGATTTGAGAGAGCATGCTCACCAATTTTTTTATCAGATGCATGTCCGCTATAGAATTTTACTGTATTTTTTTTTTTAAAGATTGTGTGCATCATGTTCAGCAAAAATGTATAGAATATTTATAGAATATTTTTAATCCACATCAGCACTGCAAAAAAAAAAAAAACTATCAGTAAACTATAAAAAGGGGGAAAGAAAATGACCGTAAACTGTAGGCTAAAATATGGTTTTGGTCCTTGCAAATATGTCCGGTCCTTCCAAAATATTTTGTTTTTAAAAATGGTCTCTGGCCCCACTTTTGTGGTGATTTGGTAGGTTTTTGTTTAGGTGTCACTTACTGACTGTACCGACTTGAACATGTGGCACACACATGGCATTTAACTTATTTTAATTAATTTATAAATCATTTTAATAAAACTAAAAATATTTTTTCAAAATTACAAAAAGATTTAACCATATTGCTGTCTAGAAATTCATCAGTTCATCATCTTATAGTCCAGAATTCATCGGTTCATCATCTTGGAGTCCAAAAATTCATCAATTCATCATCTTGCAGCCCAGAAATTCATATACCTCTTCACCAGTCACTCATACTCTTTATCTTAAAACTCAAACCCAAAGCCACTCAACAACACATTCACACCTAACCTTCATCATCTTCTCTTAATTCATACTCCCTTTTCTTCTTCTTTAAAAATTCACACAAACAAAGCATCAATTTATCTCTCTATGGTTCTTGAACAAAACATTCATATTCCATTTTCTTCTTCTTTAGATACAAAATCTATCTTCACCACCGAAGTTGATTCTCACCTCTTCCCCTTTTAGCTTCAAACCCGTGCCTTTCTCAACACCTCAAAAGCTTCGACAAATAAAGCCCAACATGAAGACAAAGAGATTAGTCATCAATATTCACTATACACCTTCAAATCTCATGATTTGGGCAACCCAAAACAATCCCAAATTAAATGGCTTAAAAATTGTATCTTTTTTAGGTTCGACATGAAATAAATAACAATAAAAGTAGAAAACCCAGAAAAGTCACAAGTGAAAAGTGAGATTTTTGAAGTAAAATCATGGAAAACTATATACAGAGATGAAGGCACAAACTCGTATAGTGCAACCATCGCTGTCGTAGTGACCTCAAGCTCTCATCGGAATCCGACACATACACTAGATCTGCTGCGTTTGGCATGTCTCTGATGTCAAGTGGGCTTCCTCGGCCATCTTTTCTGATGAAGAATTTGTTGGCAACAACAATGGAGATTAGTTGGGTTTTTGGGGTGTTAGTTTTTTATGTGGTGATGATATGGTGGTGGTGTGGGATGACAGGAAGAAAATACGAAATTATTGCAACAGCTTCTTCATGAAACACGACGATGGGAATGGAAATTGGATAATGGAGATTGGAATAGGGTTAAGAGTTGTTAGCAATCTGGACAAGTTTGCTTTGAATTTCATTCCCAATTTCTCAATGATACTGTTGATCGCTTTTCTGGATTTCTTCTTTTAATTAATTAAATTAATAAATCAGAACTTTTTTTTAGTTTCTAAATATTATAATAATTTGGAATTGCCACATGTACAACTCATACACAGTCATCAAGTGACACCTAAGTAAAAACCTGCCAAATCATCCAAAAAGTGGACCCAGGGACTATTTCAAAAAACAAAAAATTTTGCAACGACATTTTTCAAAAAAAAAAAATTTACCAGGGACCAAAACCCAAACTCGTCATATTTGCAGAGACAAAAAGCACATTTTAGCCTAAACCGTAATATGTATGGGGAATGATTCGAGAAGATGAAAAGTTTTACGGAGAAATATCTCGGGGATTCCATCAATGTCTATTAATTTCTTTTTTCGGCATTCAATTTTTCTACGAGGATGTTAGGGGGCAGCAATTGATCATCAGATGATGTAGCTAAAAGATATACAAATACAACAAAAAAGTAAAATCTTTCATCCTATACAAGAAATGACTACTAGTTTTCCAGACCCTTGTATCAACGAGTCGAAATCACCATATCCCTAGTTGCATTCCCCGGCAGGTGATGATGTCATCACTCAGTCCTGAACTATGAGAAATTAAAAACTCTGGATTTGCATCATTCATTGCGGATTGAGTAATATTTATCCCAAAGAGTTTGTGTTTTTGATATTTCATTCATAAGGCTCTTGAACTTAGCACTGCAATCTCCTCCGCTGCATAAAATGCAAATTCAAAAAAAGATATCACTTTTCAGAAAAACATGAACACATGCAAGGAAAAAAGCACTTTCAATAAATAGAAAACACTTGGTGATTATATTATGCATCAATAAAAGATGAGTTGTGCACAATAAATAGCTGACTCACATAAAAGCACAAAATACCAACCTTATGCGGTTCAAAGAAGCAATAGCTCGGAGTGCACTTCGTATCATGTCTTCATTGCGATCTACTTCTTGCTTGACTGCATCTTGCTTTGGCTTAAAGTTGATAGTCTTGTGGAGAGGATCCACCAACGAATCCAACACTGAAAGGTGAAATTTCAAATTAGAAAAAGAGAAATGTAATACAATGAAATCTTAATACTTCAACATATGCAACATAAACCTGCCAACACTGCAGAAGGACACTTGTCAGCCAGTTTTGAAAGAATCAGGTGACAAGGCATTTTAACATCATAATGATCTGAAATACAAAAAACAAAGTATGAAAGAATTAGTACCAAGACAGTCACATGCACACACACGCATAAAGTAGGATTATCGACACAAGTCCTGAAGCAATAATAATAGAATAACATATTCAAAAAATTTAGTGGAACAAAAAGGCAGCCTGGAGCTATAGAGCTCCTGCTGTTTGCAGGGCCTACTGGTATACAAAAGGATCAGGTGTACTAATAAGCTTGTAGAGTATCAGACAAACATGATAAAGTTCCCAATGCTTGGACAAATGGGTGAAGAGTAAATGTAAAGCAAATATGTTAGAAGTCGCAATATGAAATTGAAAGTAACATTAAATATGGGAATCATGAAAAAGAAATGTAATTAGCCAGGCTGGGAGAAAGATTATAAATAAGGCTCACCATCCAAACCAGATTTAAGATAAGGAACAATGAATGAAGAGGGGTTTAGTTGATCAAGACAACTATCCAGCAATGTATCTACACATTCAAAAGCCGCCTTCCTCAATTCAAGCCCATCATCCACAGTATGCTTGAAAGGGCCAAGATCAACTGTCCTTATCAGTTCTTGCTGTCAGAAATTCATTATAAAAATCAGAATCAGGCATCAAGCCATTATAAATATTCAAATTACTTCAGAAAGTACATAGCATAAAGAAAAGAAAATGTTACGATTATAGTCATGTTGTATAATCAACAGAGTTCAACAAAACAGAAAGTCATAATACGGGTTACCTTAACAATTGTTTGATCGTAAAGAAGAGGCAACAGATCGGGAAGAAGCCCCTTGATGAGGTTTGGTTTATTGTGTGCAAATGTGCTCAGAGCCAAGACAGCAGCTCGCCTAACATGCTGCATGTTCAAAGTAAAAATCAGCAACAATATGTTGATACCATATAAAATGCCTATAAGCCAAAAATAATCCAAAAAAAAACACAGTTAAATAACTTCATATAAAATTTAGAATAATCCATATAAAATGCCTATTGATTTGGAAATGAATGTTTAGTAATTAAATAACTTCATTAATTATTATACATATGCTTTTTTGTATGGAAATGTTAGCGGTTAATTTTTAAGAGGGAGGGAAAAATGTTCGTAGCATGCATATTTTAATCAGTACCGTTAACTACTCACTTTTTCTATAAAGTGACTCTTACTTCAGAAAAGCCACATCCAAAGAATATGTTACATTACTTTATCAACATTCAGTAAGTTGATTAAAAACTCACCCTGTCATTATCCTTTATAAGCATCAGAAATGATGATATTTCAGGGTATATGATCTCATCTATCTTCTCTGGACGTTCAACTATAGAGTACTTCACAGCTATAACAACAGTAGCTCGAGTAAATGCAGCTGGACTGCTTGTTCTTACCTATAAAAAATTTAGAATATACAAACATAACCACCAAATATAAAATATACAAATCACAAGCTAAGAGTACAGGGTACCAAGATAAAGTTCAGATACCTTGAGTGCAGGAACAAGTTTTACAGGTTCAATAAGCGCAATTTTTCCGAGACACTCAGCCACAACATTGCGCACCCCCTCTTCCTCACTTTCACAGTGGTTGAAGAGCAAATTAAGAATCTTTTCAACACTAGACTCTTGGAACTCTGCTTTATCTACGGACTGTCTCACAATTACCTGCCAGGTAGGACAAGAGAGTAGCATATATATAAAAAATCTGAGAAAGTCATCATAATCACATATTATTTATACACAAACACTCACACTCTTTGTTCAAGGGTACGTACCTCTTTCAAAGAATGAAGCAGGAGATATTGCTTCTTCTGCTGATTATCAATCTGATTCAAGATAAATGGCAAGTACTTGGGAAGATTACCAACAGCAATGTTACCAAGGGCGTATGAGGCAGCAGACTTTATCTCTTCAAAAGGAGATTGGAAAGACTCAATTACAACATTTTCTATATGTGCATGTACACTTAGATCCTTCCTTCTACCAATCTCTCCCAAACATAGAAGCCCAAGGTGCTGCTTAGCCTTTGAAAGAGAAAAAGCATAATGATTAGTACATTAAAAACAAGAAATAATCTGAAAAAAAAACTGTCGTGGTGATGTATTTCATTTAGTTTAGATAGAGAAAGTGACAGTATTGCATAGTTCCACAATATATTCTGAAGATCTACTAAAATTTTCTTATTATACTCTGAAGATCCGGAAACAGAAAGCAAGACATAGGAAAAAAGAGAGGAGTGAAACCGAAAGCAATGGGGTAAAGCTAATAGCAGTCCAACATTTCTACGCTTTTAAGATCAAATTGAATTGGAGCATGCTGAGCCTGTATAGGTGTTGGTAGATTATTTAAAAAAAAAAATCACTACAGAGCACAAATACGGGAGAAGAACTTACTGAGTTGGGGCTGCTGTCATCCTTCAGAATGTCAGTGAGCATTTTCACAGTAGATGTGCACTTCTGGTCACCGGCGGCAAGGCAAAGAACAGCCACACATTGAGCAATTGAATGCAATGCTTGTTTAGCAATGCCACCAGACTGTGGAGAAGGCTTGGCGCATCCAAGCAACGACTCCAGCAGAGAATCAAAACTAGTGTTTGCAGAATAAACTAAAGCAGCAAAAAAGTTTTGTAAAGCCTGCACATTCAGCAAAAAAACAATCTGAGCATGTGTGCTTTTAACATCATAGACATATAGAATGGGTCATGCTTATTCAACTTATAATTGAGGTTTAGACCCTAACTTAACCCCACGAAATTTTGAGAGATACTCGCTACTAATAAACACTTTCCAAGCCATATCACTACCCAATGAGAAACTCAATATACACCGTACAGAACCAATTTGTACGGAGAGATGCCCACCACTGACTCACAGTTTTCAAGCCATATCACTATCCAATCTAAAATAATCAACAAGTCACAAGCATAAAATTACCAAAAGTGCTTGCCCCTGCAGCAATGAGCTTCTAATTAATGTTAGAGCTTGGGGAAGAACTTTGTTTCTAACAGCCAATGCAACGCTTTGGCTTGACCTTTCGTCGCCCATTAGTGTGCAGCATAGTTCCAAGGCAAGAGCCGTCATATGCAAGTCAGAATCACTATAAAACAAACAGCAAAAATAAAAAAATAAGTCTGGGTCAATCAATCCACATCACTGGTGTAGATGTACAGATACTAGATTTGTAAGACAAACCTAATTAGTCCCGACAGTTCAACAATGATAACTTCATAGGCAGATAAACCAATCTTATCACCATAAGCAACTATGAGTGAATTCAAGGTTCCTAAGGTTGCCTGCCTTAGTGCGCGGTTAGCCTGTTTGCCAACAACAAAAGCAAATCTCAATTTTTCAATCCTTATGGCGGGAAACTCTAAGAAATTTGACTTCAACAGCAAATGCAAGTACAACAAGAAATGTCAAAAAAATACAATACAAGATAATTAGCAGCTTATTGTGAGAAGAGTTACATACTTTTCGTAGGAACGCAGTCAATTCTGCTACAACCTGCTCCAGGACACATGATAGATCTACCCGAAGTGGAGACGTAGCAATAACAGCAAATGCCTGCATAAGAAACACAGATAGTAAAGACAACTGTCACTCGAGCTAAATAGTTTTCTGGTCATCATCTAGGAGCATAACAAATATAGCACAATAGCTTTCTCAAATAATGCATAACAACTTACCGCCCTTTGGATTGGGAGTTCAATCCCCAATTTAATTTTACGTATTTAGGTACATAATAAAATTTATAACAAACTGATTTAACCAATACAGTGATAGACTTATTTAACTCTTAGGCCCCGTTTGATTTGAGTTTATTTTGAGCTTATGCAAAATAGCTTATGTAAATAAATAAGCTTTTATTTTAATTTATAAGCGCTCACTAATGAAAATTGTATCTTCATAAACTGTTTTTTCATAAACTATCATAAAAACTTATAAATAATACATAAAAACTTATTTATTTGCATAAGTTGTTTTATATAAGCTCTAAAATAAGCTAATCCAAACGGACCCTTAATTGGATCATCACAGCTTAACTTAATTTAGGGAATAATGGCAAAATTGTAAAGCAGCATAAAATATCTCGTGAAGATTCAATGGTAGCATCATGCAGAGCCTAAAACCTATGATTAATTGCAAACTTCTTAAGTTGTTTTTTTGGTGTTTTTAGTCCCTTTTCTGACTCCTGCTTCAAGCAGAGAAATAAATAGTCAACAACACTGGAGCAGTAGGTTAATCAATGAATAATGTGTGCAAAAAGAATTGAGATATATTGAACATATTGTTAGTTCACTATGCACTTCGTGGATTGCTTATGACAAAACAGTTGTGGCACACATTTCGGTAACAAGTATCGTTAAGACAAACAATAGGTTGGTGAGGAAATACTTTGAAAGAAAATGATTTATATAAATCAATAAAAGGGAGGGATGGCCAGCTTTACAAATCCCCTCAACTATATAAAAATGTAGAGGCGAAATCCTAAAATTTGGGAACTGAACCTAACCACTTAGTTTGTCTGTGTTAGCAAGGGAGTTTTAGTTAGAGAGAAGATTATGGGTATTTTCTTTGGTGGGAGATTGGTTTTGGAAGGAGAGATCTGAGGCTCCCTTAATCAGGAGAGTTACAGCTTGTATTCATCCTTTCGTTTCCTAACCTGGGTAGATACTAATCAAGGGTAAGGAAAATCTCTTCAATAACACCATATCTTCTCTTTCAATCTATCTCAAATCTCCGAACCAGTATCTAATCATTTTGTTTAGATTTTGAGAGGAACGGTTTGTATTCATTATTTCTATTCCTAACCTGGGTACATGGTACATACCGTCCAAGGCTAAGAAAAATCTCTTCAATAACACCATACCTTCTCTTCCATTCTTTATCAAATCACTGAACCTCTCTATCTAAACAGTTAGTTTGGATTTCGAACACCCCAACACTGGATCTTGTGAAGAAGGGAGTGGCAACCAGCAAAGGAAATCATGCACAGATGCCGTTCTAATATTTCAGATGAACTCTAATTCTTAGATCTAGCGACTTTCCTAATATTAGCCTATAGCCTTTTCTTATTACCATAGTAATACCATTTACATTCTGCATCAGAAGTTGCAAGTCAAAGCTGTTTATAGAATTTTAAATTACAAAGTACAACGGGTTAACCTTGACAGCTGTAAGTCGGGTTATCTCATTTCCCATCCTATCAACAAGCACAGGAAGGCATGCAGGTAATTCTGCATTTAGATGGTCGCCAAATGTTGACACAATGAGGCCCATGCAGGAGATAGCACATTCCTTAACCTCCTGGAGAGGGAAAAAGTTAATTAAGCATGATAAAAACATTAAATGAGTCATTCTATAAAATAAACTACTAACCTGATCCTGATCTTGGTTTATTAAGCGTGACATAATGCCATTATATATGGGATGGACGTATGGTCTGAAATCAAAACCAGACCCCTACACAACAATACCATTCTGATTGTTAGAAGCAGGTGTACCGTTATTTCACAGTCCGAAGAGGATATATAAACACACCTCAATGTTAGGTCGCACAACACTAACAAGTTCTCCACACACCCTCAAGGCCTCTGCTGTGACCTTGTAATATCGGTCACCAACAGCTGATAGCACAGGAGCAGAAAGAGCCTAAAAACAGAAACAAATACATTTATGAAATACTGCCATTATTGTCCACAATGACTGCCAAAACATTCCTTCCATTTAAGAATTTAACAAACAAATCTAAACCAATAGTGTGTGTCAAAGAACAAGTGTAAGTAAAGGATTTTGCTGTGGAAACCGAGGAATCGGTTTCATAAAAGACACAAACTCTCGCATGAAGCCCACACAACATAGAATGCAGGGAAAGACAGTACTTACAACTGCCTGTTGTAAACCATAACGTTTAACTCTGAAAAAATTGTAGTTGTGGCAACACAGCCACATCAGAAAAACAATTAAACCAAAAGCTTGAACTATTGTCTATTGAGTAAAAAACAGTGCTTTTAGAAACTAAAATATTTTATTCCATAGAAATTAAGTGACGTAATGGAAAAACAAGTGAACTATGAACAATAAAATAAAAAAGCTGATAACAAATTAAGAATTTCTTAATCATAACTTTTTTTAAGAAGCCAAACTAGCACACCGAATTGGCACCGGGGAGAATCGAACCTGAGACCTTGAGAGGAGCACACTCCAAGGTCCCAATCCAACAGCACCAGGCCAACCCAAGTCGGTTGAATTTCTTAATAACTTATAACATGTATCCTCATAGTATATTGCATCCGTTTAGGCACTATCATTTCCCCTAAAATACAAGTGGTGAAACCAATTTGAAGAGAAAATCAAACAAATCCTTATGTTGTTACCTTGATATAAGGATGGAAAACATCAGGAGAATGCGAAGATAATACCAATCGTGTAAATATCAGGGCTTCGATCTTCAAATTTGAGGTAGATGATTTGTCCTGAAAAGCAAAATAATGACAAAATAAAGAGCAATAGGAGAAACCGCGTGACTAAAGAAAGAAAAAACCTTCAAATATTGCTTACATTTAATGCCTTTTCAATTCCAGGAATGAGTGACCCGATGTGGTCAGCAAGACAGTTGGGCAAGACAACCACAAGTTCTTTCAAAACAGAAAAGGCACCAACCTGCATAGACAACTATGATCAAAACCTTGAGACTTTAATGGATATCAACTTTTAATGACCACTACCTTTGTTTTGATAGATTTCTCACGCAACTGCCTATTGATGGATTTGACGATCTTTGATAGTTCTTGCTTCAACAACCATTTAGGACTGCATTGCATGTCAATGTTAAGACAGTCAATTTCTGCCACACATTATGAATTATGAGGTAATTGTAAAAACTGGGATTAACTAAAGGAAAACTTGAAGTGACTGCCGCATTGAAGGGTCATATTGCTCTTGACAAAGCTTATTAACAAAATTATTAATGCAAAAATGGGTATTTTAGAATTTGGATGCATATTCACACATATACGGAACTGTGGCTAAATTATTAATACAAAAATGGATATTCTCTTGTAACTTTACCCTAAGGAACAATGTTCAGATTTGTATTGTGCTAGATCTTTAAAAACAGCAATGAAGTCATAGATGCCAGTCGTAACAGAAGTGCTCTAAGATAACAAATGACATGGGTTACAAGAGCGCTACTGGTTCTTCTAGAAAACATCTTCTTGGAATGAGTATGACAAAACTGAATGTTCTTTTCATTAGGAAGAGCACTCCTTTTATAGGAGAAATGCATACTGTCAACTACTTAAATTAAGGAGTGACACACTCAACAATAAATAAATTTGATCTTAACAATAAATGGTGGATATTCGTATATCTTCTACACAACCATTTTATATATTTTACAGTTATATAAAAGTATTATTTGACAGTGCATCTTAAGATTTAAATATACCAAGAAGGGTACAAATAATTAAATTAGAAAGCATGAATAAGTAAAATAAAATTAGATACAAAGTACTTCCAGATTAGGAAAAACAAAAGCCACTAGCCTCGTTTCATTTGCATCAGTCTGTCCTTTTGTGACATTTCCAGTTTGACGCAAGAGCTCGATGAAAGTATTAAATACATCCATCTGCAACATATGCATGTCAGATAAACAACCATGGCTCTTAAAAGACAATCACTCAATAAAAGACTTATTCTGACCTACCTTGACATTTTCTTCTCTCTCTTTAAATCTGTCAATCAGTTTTGGACAAGCCTGTAAAGCAGGAAGTCGAAGGATATGCAGTCATTTAACTAAAAATTATAACAGGGAGTGAACAGCCATATACACAAACAATTACAGTTTCTTTGAGATAAAAGAAATTTTATTGGAAGAACATGTGGATACAAAAATTCCTAATCAAACAATAAATCTAGTATACCAAATGTTTACTCACAGCCCAGAAGGATATCATGATGCAAGAATTGCAAAATCTCAGAAAAATAAAGAGAACAATAGTTTACTAACAAATTACACAAAATTATGAATAAGTGAAAGCAAAGTTACCTCATCATACAGCTTTGAAAGCATCTCAGGACGAGAAACAATCAATGCGGCTAAGCATTTAGCTGCTGCTCTGCGCACTTTCCAGCTGGCATCTTCATCATCTGTATATTCATTTGCACTCTCTCTGGAAAATAATATTTGATATATGACATGATTAACAAGAAGAATATTGTGCAAATATAAATACCATACAGGTAACCAACTGAACCAAATAGGCACATAGACACATACTCATCATCCTCCTCTTCATGACCTTCATCATCTGTATCCTCCTCCATGTTGTCAGTAAAGTTTGGGTCATAACTCAGATATGTCAGTGCCAGGTGAAGAATTTCATCACAATACACCGAAATGTCCCTTGGACACCTTAGGAGAAAGCTTTCTAGAGCCTACAGCAAAATTTCGACATTATTGAATATATAACTAATAGTGTACCATAAATATACATACAAACATTTCATAGTATAAAATTATGGATAATAGACAAATATGGCACCTGCAGACTGTACTCACGAAGCTCTTCATCATTTTCTGAGGCGGTAGTACAATAGTTAATAAGGACTGGAACTGTATCTCCAAGATGGGGTCCAAATCGGTAGCCAACTGCTCGACTGTAACACCAATTAGCTCAAATCTGTTACTACAAATGTTCTATTTTCAACCAGTGTTGTTAAATAGTGGCTGTGGGGGAAGACAACACCATACCACGAGGTGTTATAATGTTAGTGATGTTATGTCACCATTCAATACAGTTTATATTTATCATGCAGCTTATTTTTATTTGTATACAGAAGATTAACATTTATAAATGGCACTGATTTATTTCAACCATAATGTGACTTCCACTGTTTCCCTATATAGTGCAGTAATGCTGTCCGTGTCCGCTATATATGACATAGTGGCTTTTTGGTTTTGAACCACTTCCACTATCTGCTAGTGATAACGCTGTTTTCAACATAAAAAGAGACTGAAGCAAGAGGGAGAAAATAATGTGAAAGAAATTGCTAACCTTATAGCGCCAATCATTTGTATATTTGTACGAGTCATATCAGACTTGGCAGCTTTATTTTTCAATTTGGTAACAATTTCAACTGTTGCCTTTGCCAACAAATCATCTGACAAACTTGAAGAAAGAGATGCTGACAAGAAGAAAAACATGTTAACAGTTTTGCATTAATTGACAATAATGTTTTTGACCAAAATAAAAGAGGCCACTTCAGGGTTGATACCAAACATCATTTTAGTAAAACGATACATGTTTGGTTGATTGAGATCAAAATAACTGACTCCAAAACTTGTCCTTACAAATATCATTTGTCTTTCATGTTAGGTTAAAACATCTAAAATTTATTTTACAGTACAAAATAATCAAACATAAATCACTTCATTTCAAACTTAAATTTGGCGAAATTGATTATACAAAATCAACTTTATTCAGAATCATAATTATCAAATACTCACCACACAACAACCTGGAGAGTGCCTCACCTCCTCTCAAACGTAATTTGTAGAAAAAATATAGATGTTTGGTTGCTTTGAATCAAATTGTTATTTTACCATCAAAGCTTGACTTTACTAGAAGCCATGAAAAGTCTCTTCTGAATTAGGTTAAAAAATCAACAAAAGTTTTACGACGAAGTTTCTTTTAGAGTAAAATCATTTGAACACAATCTCTTCATTTCAACTCATATTTGGGCAAATCAATTAATAGGGTCAAACTCATTGAAAATAACGTTAATCAGTTATTCGTTGAAACATGAAACACAGATCTATCTTCCAGTTACTGAATCAAATTAGCCTCAGACGCAACAAAAAACTACAACAATAGGGTATTTAACCAAGATGAAGGGAAAATAATTGAGAAAACTCAAACTGCAGAAAGTAACATCAACTCCCCACTGATGAAGAATAAATTTTACAGGAAAACAGAAGCCAGCAAATTAAAATATGTCTTACCAAGGCATGCAACAGACTTCTTACGAACCGTAGCTTGGTTAGAATTCAACTGAGAAAGCAGGGAATTTAACAATAGGTCATGATCCGCTGCCATTAGATTCCCAAATTTATGAAGGACGTCACATAAAATATCGAGACATTCACATTTAATCTCTGTGGTCATGTCCTGTGGGCATTGAGATAAAACGAACAACAGTGTTAAGCATGCGAAAGAAAGAAAAGAAAGCAAGTAGAAAACTGAGAAGGGAGTTAGTTACTTTGGCAGTAATTCCTTTGATCAATTGTGGGGATAGAATGGAAAGAATGGACTGTGCAAGGGATTGGGTAGAAACTTCAGCAACAACAGTCTTCAAAGCAATGCTAGCAGTGTCGCGATGCTGATCCTTGCCATTAAGTATTTTGTCACAGAGTTGACTGGTCATCTCAACAACCCTAGACTCATTCATCTTCCTGACTAATGGAGCAAGACATTTAACAGCAAGACCAGAAACATCACCAGCAGCATCATCAAGCTGTTGAATGATTATATTTTTCAATTTAAGTTCGAGATCAGCATCAGCCCTAAAAGTTGGTTTGGTCAATTCATTAAGCAAATCAGATGTGGCCATATATCTGTAATCTTTATCCTTCCCGGTCATCTGTCACAAATACATACAAAGTTGAAGATTATTGTTATCATAAACCTAATTAATACCAACACGCAAAAACAGTGTTAAGAGAAAAAGAAAAGGTACCTTTTCAAGAATACCAGGCAAAGCTAAGTTCGCCATATTTGCAGAAGCAGCAAACACCGCTGTAATGAGTGAGTCGAGTCCAATGTTAGGGATTGCGATTCCTAGTTGAATTGAATTGAATTGAAAAATAATCAACAAAGATTTGAATTCGATTGTATTGAATTATAAAAGAGAGAGAGAGAGAGAGAGAGAGAGAGAGAGAGAATTGAAGAAGAGAGATAGAGACGAACCCTGGTGCGAGAGAGTGTTGATCAGAATCGATGCGGCGGAATCGATCAAATCAAATGCGTCTTTCTCTAAATTCACTCTCAGTGTCGAACCCTTTTCGTTTCGTTTCTAAACCCTACTTACTTGCTTACACCCAAATTTATTATTATTGCTTTTTCTCTCTCTTTATCTCTTTATCTCTTCTTCTCTTCTTTGTTTTTTTTAAGTGAAGACCTAAATGATCCTTCACAAAAAATACTTTAGATTCAAAAAAAAAAAAATTAAACAATACTTTAGATTCAATTTAATTTCTCGGAGTATAAAATAGTCATCGTTGGAAAAGACAACCCCAAAGATTTGGGACCAAAAGCGGTTAGCGGTGACCGTTGAATAAGTTTATTCCGCTTGAGTTGGGTTAAAAGCACGAAATGTATTTGCGTCATCACCATCTTCAAGTAACGTATTTTATACGGTAGCACCATGAATAGCGCATAGTAAGGGCAGCGCCCAATACACCAGCAACTCTCATCGTATGAAATGAGTTTAATGTCCAATTATGAAACCCTTGGAAAAAGAGAATGAATCGAAATATAGCTGCTACACCAAAACTTGGCGTAAAGAACCAATCAGACTAGCCTAGTGGATAAATCAAAAATACATAAACAAAAACATCAATTGAACCAAAGAATGTGATTGCATTATAAGGGCGCAATTGAACAAATCGAGCAAGTTCAAATTGACGTAATATAAAACCTATTAATCTGAAAGCACGGTGGAGAGCAACAAAAGTCCACAAACCACCTAATTGACACTAACGGGTAAAATCTCCATGTGCTTCAGGACCCATACTAACAACAAAGGGTGTGCTAAACTATTTGAAGAAGTGGAGACTGCTGCAGTTAAGAAGTTACAACCTTCTAAATATGAACTTGTCAATCCATGAGTATGCCATGAAGTTACAGAGGTGGTACCTGTGAACCAACCTCCCACGGCAAAATAGGCACAATCCACCTTCACCACCACAACCACAGCGGTAAAACCATGTGTTCCTATAACACCACAATCAATACCTTCTCCGTTTAAATGCATGGAAATTTAAATGTTGAAATTAGAGAGATAATATATTTAATGGTGTAGATTTTCACACCGTAGAAAACTGATGAGAAACACGGAGGAAGAAATTCATTCTCTTATTCAACAGTGGGCATCTTGTAAATAAAAGTTGAGGTTAACCAATTCTTTTGCACACCCCCTAAATAAAACCACATACACCTTCATTTCGGCCTCCAAGATGTGCATAGCCTCGAGGAATTGTCACTAATATTCTTATCGAATGGAAGAAGACCATTGCAAAGGATTCGACGCAACACATGTACCATGAACTAGTTATGTGAATGCTTTGGCATTGGGTATAGTGTAGGTTGTAGTTTGATGTTATATGAGTCTTGGTCAAGTCAAATTCGTCAGTCATTTTCCCAACAAAATAAAAATAATTAGTCATTTATTAGCCATTGATTAGACGGTGTTTTATTCCGTTGATTGGTTCGTAATTTTTTTTTATGGGTTTCGGCCCTGCCCCTCTCCATTGTACCAAAAAAAATGAATATTTACGATTAGTATTCGAACGAAACATAATTACTAAGAGCTCGTTTGGTGCACATGATATGATAGGATATGAAACTGGATAAAAATAGAAAATGATATGGACATGATAAACATTTATCATATCACATGTTTGTTGTACACATGATAACAAACATAATATCATATATATCACAATTAAATGACATAATTAACCTTGTAATTAATTATAATTAAATATAATTAAACTATTATTAATTAGATACAAAGCTATTATTGTCAATCGTCTTCCTTTTTTTTAGGGGTGTCATAATCTTCATTCTTAAAATTCAATTAAAAAAAATCATGACTTCTTCAATTAAAAAAATTGTTTACTGTCTTCTTTTTTCTTCAATTACAAAGTTCTATCAAAACCCTTTTGTGTAACTTCAACATCTAAAAAAATTCATACTCCAACAACCTATAAAAAATTTACAATTACAATCCACGCTCTTAACCAAACTAATTGTTGTCTCTGTTGAAAATAATACGAAATTCCAAAACTCTCTGTTTCATCTCTTTTCAAACTTGACTTGAATAAAAAATAGACAATCAAGAAAGAAACAAACAAACAATTAAGCAGATTAAGGAAAAAGTGATTGTAGGGTGGAATTGAGGTCAGATCTGTAACAAATAGAAGAGATGAAGTTGAAGAGTTATGGAGGAAGAGGTAAAGGTCGATGAATAGAGAGCATAGAGAACATAAGCGATGAATTTAGAGAGGGCAAAATAAGCATGTTAGTGCTAATCATGATAAGATAATTCTAACCCATCAAAAACTAAGGATAAAAATAACAAAGGGTGGGTATGATAGAATTAGAAATGGTTTAAGTTATCATTTCCTATTGACGCACCAAACAACAAATTGAACCAGGATATGATAGTTTTATCATATCATATATTCCTAGCATGAGCACCAAATGATCCCTAAATGTTTTCCTTCACTAATTTGTGTATATCATTTCTTCATTTCGAAAAATGTGTTGCCGATCAGGCTGTATACTGATAGGAAAATGTTCATGCCTAAGGCGTGAATATCAAACTGGGTTAATGGAGTATTCTTTTGAGTTTTTATCTATAGATTAAAAGATTTCCAGTTTTTCCCCTAAAAAAAAGTAAAAAATTCTAGTTTTTAACTTTGTGCTCTGGTTGTTTGCATATTCTTGTCAATTTGATCATTATTAAGAAATCAGATCAACCAACTGTTTCATGCAATCAACATACTCAAGTCATGATCCAATGCATAGAGAAAAAAATATAAGCATTTTGTTTCACTTTTTGAGTTTTGGTCATCAAAAAGATAATCATAAGAAGAATCAAATATCTTCTAAATAAATTATAAAGAATAATTCCATCTTAACAATCCGTGTTTAATTTATGGTCAAGGAGAAAATCCATAAAAAAAATACAGTATGTATGCAATTAACTTATATTTCATAATTTAATCCTGCATTTGTCAATCCAAATACTTCGACTCATTCGTGATTTGCAAAAGTTTCAGCAAGTCCACTTCTAAAACTAAGTAAGCCTGGGTAGAATATGGACAGCAAATTAAAATCATTTGCTCAGTAGATAAAATTTTACTTCAACACCAAGAAGTAAATATTAGAAAATGGACAGCATTTTGTGAATGATGATGCTCTTCCTCATTTTTTCCGATTCATAAGCTTTTCTCGATACTCTCTATTTGGCTTTCTTTATTTCAGCGACTCTGAGAGTTGTGGTTCCTACCACTATTACACAATCAATAGCAAGCACACATACTTACTTGTTCTGAGTACCGTTACTTGGTCAGCTTTTAATCAAGACCTAAGTTTCAAATATTTCTTCGAAAGACGCTTTTCAAACCGATTTAGAAATAGAAGGAAGAAACTATAGATCTTTATCGTGACAACAATATTGTCTTACCAATAAAACTCATTGTGGGATTTAGAGCAAAAAGATGGTTTGTAGGCAAGTTTGTGCAGCCTCCCTGAAGTTATAAGACAATAGTCAGTGTAGGAGGTTACCTGTTATCACATATCAACTATGATATTTCAACAAGATATAACTCCCACTTCAACAAGCATTCAGAATTTCAAGATATAAAAGAATAAAACATTTTGAGGTCTACTTTCTTAATAATAATAATAAAAGCCAAGTGTGTTCTTGAAATGGTAAACTAGCACTTGGAGGTCTTTAACATTAGCTTCAGGTCTCTTAAACAAATAAAATATTTAACCAATTTGTTGATGTGCTTAATGACAAAGGAGCATGCTAGTGCAGGATCATGAGTTCACACATTTATAGTAACATTATAGCCAATTGAAGAAATCCACCAAAGGGCGTCATTAACATGCGAGTTGAATGCACAAGTCTGGCATATCATGATAAAAAAAGGGTACTGTAAAATTTTCAAACAAAGTTTTGTGCTAAAATCATTTAGCCCTTAGTATCATTAACAAATCACGCTATCTAAAATGCATAAAGCATACACATGGACCTGCTAAAGAAACTGAATCTATCTAGATCTTCAAAATTAAAACATGTAGAGGGGAATAATAACTTTATGGAAACCCAAAGTGGTTGCCGTATTTGCTAGAACAGATTCCATATTCTTAAAAATCAGTAGTGGATCCATGAATGCAGAACAACAACTTTCGCATAATTGCATCTGATTCAATGACCACTTTTTCTGAGTTGAGTTCCCTTTGCCTAATGTGAATCACACCAAAAGGCCAAGTTGTTCCACAATCAATACCTTTGGATCTAAATCTCACTTCTGTGTTGGGAGGCATTCTCTACAAAATATGAATTCTCCAAAGAAAGCTTATCATACAGATTATGCAGGCAAGAGGCATAAAAGCTTATCAGAGTTCAGTGTGCAATAACAGGAAATTACATCTAAAACGCATAAAAACATTGTCTAAAGACACAAGGATCAAAGTTCTCTTTTCCCCTTGAACAAAGCATATTTTTCAGCTGCAACTAAGAAGTATCAAAATGATGAAAATTATAAAAGAAACATTCAAGGGTTTTACAAGTATACTAGCCAGTGGCCAATATAACTTATTCACATCATATAATACTTGATGGTTCTACTTTCTAGTATGATCTCAGAGCACAAAAACATAGGTAAAGGACTCAAATTCAATAAAATCAACTAATGCCGCATCTCTTGAGAACGCTACAAACTTGAATTTCTTTACACAACAAACACAAATATTAAAATATACTATTTCATGTGCAACCCATTTTCTCCTAACAACCTCAAATAACGACGAGCAAATGAAGGATATTTGAAACTAAAGTTACTTGAAAGATAAACACTCAATCAGAGCGAGAAGAATAAATAGAGATATTTTTTAACCTTCTTAAGCAATTGGCCGCAGATAGGTGCTCCGGCACGGAGGAGACGCATTCCGGCACGGTGGTCGCGGAAAATAAGATCTGATAGGAACTCTGGTTTAGGCGTTGTGTTTCTGGATTCTAGAGGAGTCCATACATCGGCTTAATATCTTGGTTGTAGGTAGTAATAAAAAATTAACTTGGTGCACACACAAAAAGTCTCAGCCACACCATCTTGTTTTGAATTCAACCAAGAAATGAAATAAGACTAAAACAGGGAGCCTATAATGATATGAAAATGAACATCGATTATACAATGCTTATTGTGTGTACATACATAACAGTTGGATCCTAATACAGCACCCCCAAAAAAATAAACATCTCCTATATTACACGCATTTTGGGGGGACAGGGTCGAGTATGCAAAAACGAATAAGGAAAAAATTAAAGAAGAAAGGAAAAGCTGATAAAGAAGAAAAAGAAGGAATTGCAATACTCTCTTGACTATTTACAAACACATTGTTCTTGCTTGACACTCCAATGCGCCATCATCTCTGCATATGATTTTCGCTCCACAGCCAGTACCATTGACTTGTCCAACTGCCTCTTCATCAACCAATACCCCATTTATGTTATCAATATCAGTCTTGTCTGGAATCTGTAGATAAAAACAAAAAATCAACATTCATATTGATAACCACCTTTTTCTTCAAAAAAAAAAATCCACTTTCATATGCAACAGTTTTGGAGGGTAGGGAAATATAGATGAGAAAAACAATAGAATATGATCTTATATTTCCACAGGTAGCACGTACCTCAAACATTGCTTCAGTAAGAATATTTTCTAATAAGGCCTTTAAACCACGTGCACCCGTGTTCTTTGCCATCGCTTTCTTTGCAATCAATCTCAAAGCATTATCAGTAAAATGCAAACTGACCTGAAACATAAACCAGATTAAAATAAGTCACTGAAAATGGATACTGCATTGAATCCTGAACAGCTCAACAAGGTCTAGCCTTCTTGGAAAAAAATATCCCTGAGCAGAGTGACAAATAGTTAACGATTAAACACTTACATTGTTCATTCTGAACATCTTCTTGTACTGCTTAACAAGGGAATTTTTAGGTTCAACCAGGACCTATATATCGCATAAATGATACTGTAAGAAGCAGAAGAATTCAACATACTGATAGAATGATAAAGTTAACAACGAATTCTCATCTAATTTAGTGTGAAACCGCGTTCACTCGTGTTTAAAGTTTAAACTATAATCTGGTCAGCATGTGTCTCAGCACAGAATACATAGCTGAACTTGATATGCATTTGACACAAATATATGATATATACCTGAAAAAGTTGGTCCTCGTTCAAAGCAGACAATCCAGCTAAAATGGGAAAACGGCCCACAAATTCTGGTATAAGGCCATGTGCAATTAGATCGCCACATTCTACCTGTGATTCTTTAAAACCACTGCATTAGATACTTGAAGAACTTATTTTATAATAATTGATTTTATAATAATTGAGCCTCGAAAAAATGGAGAATGTGAGAGGGATTCAAACAAGAAACCCTAAAGTAAATAAAAAGAAACAGAGATAACTAACACCTTAAACTAACAAATCAAGGAAAATTAAAATAAATCAAACCCAACAAATGATCCATAGTGATCCCCTACTCCCAGAAAGCAGCAAAACTAAAGAAATGCGACATTCTATTTGAGTCTTTAGTTCTCACATTCTCCAGAAGTGACGTTGTTGCAGCAGAATCAGTGAATCCACAAGCTCTCATATTTTCACGAACTGGGACTCCAAAGCCAATGGACGAATCTTGCAGCCTGAAAAAGGAACATATTTCAATCAAAATTCCCAAGTACAAGGCTACTATGCGATAGAATCATAGAGTGATAGAAGATGACCTCACCTCTCGGAGACGGTCTTCTCCAAATTAACAAAGGCCCCTCCACATATAAAAAGAATATTTTTTGTATCTATCTGTCAAAAATTAAGCAAGGTTATGAGACATGGACCAAAGAGGAAAATACAATAAAAATGGCAAACTTCCAGGCTTCACCAGGCTGGAGAAGGGAAATGTGCATTGACTATTCACATTCTAATCTCTACCATAACTAACGAAAATGATGAAAAAAATCATAAGCTTCAGCGAGATTTCAACATGCGGCCGACCAGTTAGAAAGAAGGCCACTTAAAGCATTTTAAGTATGTCATAATGCTCGATATAGAAAAAAATATCAAATTTTCATCTTTTGTTTCATAGATGGGAAGGTTCTTCAAGCTTATCAACTACAGCACAGAATAAATCATAAGAATGAGAGAAGCAATGATGTTCAGAAAATCAAAAACTTCCATTTATCCTTTAAAACCAATTTCATTCTCTTTCCGTAAGATTAATATGTTCGATTATGAAATTTTAGCCACAAAAATTGTGGCGCTTTCTCCTATGCAAGTCAATAATAGAATGCCGGGACTAATGGAAACTATGGTGTTTCTAACATACCAGGATGTTCTCACCAGAATGAAGTTTGCCAGCTCCTTTATCAGCTACACTCACAACCTATGAAAGGAGAAGATCCCTTTCAAATAATAAGAAATAAGAATAACATATAGAAGTAGAACAAGGAAAATTTGCAATGCTTATGTCATGAGTTATAATATGGTAAAAACAAAGGGTACAGTGGCTTCATTCAATTGCTAAACATTTTCTCAAGCTGGCAACATCTGAATTTTGTAAATATGACTTCTTATAATTTGTTTGTGATGGCAATGTTAAAGAATTATAAAAAATTTAGTTCGGTAGGTTATGACAAACACTTCTCCTAGATTGTATATTTGCATACCATAACTTCAAATAATTGACAATCAGTGTGCCCTACCTTCTTCATAAGTTTTTATACAAGTACATTTTTATAGAGAAGGTACATATAAATTTAGGCTTAATTGCAGTTTTAGCCCCCTAACTATCACGAACTTGCGATTTTAGCCCCCTATAAAAAACATTAACAAACCAGCCCCCTATGTTTAGCCCCTTTTGCAGTTTTGGCCCCTCAGGCCAATTTTGACCAATTCAACGCAGACGTGGCACCCACATCACTTAAGTGAGGTGCCACGTGGCAAACGGTGAGAGGATTGGCGGTGCCACGTCTGCGTTGAATTGGTCAAAATTGGCCTGGGGGCCAAAACTGCAAAAGGGCTAAACATAGGGGGCTGGTTTGTTATTGTTTTTTATAGGGGGCTAAAATCGCAAGTTTGTGATAGTTAGGGGGCTAAAACTGCAATTAAGCCATAAATTTATGAGTAGAACATAATGTTAATAATAAAATTGACCTACGGTGCTTTCCAACATTTTGAGTAAGGCATGCTGAACACCTTCCCCGGACACATCTCTTCCACTGCTTAAACTCTGGGACTGCAAAATAAGAAGCCAATATTAAAATTTTACACTAAGATTACGAAAAAAACACTATAGCAATAACTGAAGTGAAATCAGCTTCCTAAAAATCAGCTTCCTAAAAAAAGATGTTGGTGTTAGAAAAGTCAAAAAAGAATTAGCATGATGAAAGTTGAGAAACGAGAGATTGTGAGAGGGAGGGCATACTTACTTGAAGAAGGTTATATAAAATGGAGTCGACGTCTTGTCCGACATAACCAGCCTGGGTGAAGGTTGTAGCATCGGCCATAGTAAAGGGTACATTGACAATACGGGCCAGCGTTTTAGCAAGCAGGGTCTTCCCTGTTGTTGTTGTTGTTGTATGGATGAATGAATAATATAGAAAGAAGAGAATAAAGTGAATGTTGTTGCAATGAATGAGATGATACCTGAGCCAGTAGGACCAATGAGCATGACATTGCTTTTGTCTAGGTGAACGGAATCATCATCATCATCATCGGCAGAGCGTATCCTATTATAATGGTTGTAAACAGCGACAGAAAGCAGCTTTTTAGCTTGATCCTGAGCAACGACAAAGGAGTCGAGGGACTTACAAATCTGTTTAGGAGTAGGCAAAGGCGAATTGGTGTTGGTGGGAGTAGGGTTAGGGTTAGGGTTAGGGAGTCTGGCAACTTGAATGAAAGAGCCGTGTAGAGGAGAGAGCTTATGAGGGAGGAAATAGAAGGCGGTTTTGCAGGATGGACAAAGATTGAGTGCCTGAAATAGACCCGATTGTCGACCCGAAATGGATAATGGTCGATTAGAGAATAGGAGGGACATGTTGTTGGAGCAACGTGGGCAGTTCACAACTGCTCTTATGTGCTCGTAATCATCTCTTCTTCCTTCCCACTTCTGACGATTCTGAATCTGAATCATCCATGACGATGATGTTGATGAATGCTGTTGCGGTTGCCGACACACTGATGGCCGACAGTGGTATAATAATAAGCCTGACAGTGACAACCTCCTTCTTAACGATAACATCCTTTCTGAATTTCTTTCTTCCTTCCTTCCACTCCCCGACTGACTCAGCAACCGAAACAAGCTATTACCACTCTCTCATACTCCCTTTCTGACATTTTATTTTATCTAACACATGAGGTGGGACCAGAGAAACTTTTGACAAATACAACAACGGAGACTAATTTAAGGGGAGTGTATTGGATTAAGATTTTAAAGGACAATTTTTGTTTAAAAAAATCTTATGGATTTTAAAAGACTTTGCAGGATTTTAATGACTTTGATGATTTTAAAAGACTATTGAGATTTACAATTTGGATTTCAATGGATTTAACTCATAAGATTTTAAAGAATTTCAAATGATGTTATGGATTTCAAAAGATTTCAAAAGATTTTATGAATTTTTAAAGACTCATTGAAAAAAAATGATCATAACACACTATCTTTCACAATATTTTCAATACACACTCTTTTATTTATTTTACTTTATTTTTTTATGAGGGAGATAGAGTGAGGAGAGAGAGAGAGATAAAGAGAGAGAGGGAGAGGAAGAGAGAGAGAGAGAGAGAGAGAGAGAGAGAGAGAGAGTGAGTGAGAGAAGGGAGGAGAGAGAGGAGGGAAAAGAGAGAGTGAGAGATAGATAGAGAGAGAGAGAGGAGAGAGGGGAGGGAAAAGAGAGAAAGTGTGTGAGAGAGAGGGAGAGAGAGAAGGGAGGAGAGAGAGAGGAAAATCTTTAAAGAAAAAACAATCCTGAGAAATCTCATGTTTTCATGAAAGACTTTTTCATGCTAAAATTTCACTAGAAAATCCCACCAAATCCATCAAAATCCAATTTATTAAACAATCCTTCGAAATTTGCATGATTTTGAATACCACAAGACTTTTTTTAAGTGATAAAGAGTCTTGATTGAATACCACAAGACTTTTTTTAAATGACAAAGAGTCTTTATTGAATACCAAAAGACTTTTTTTAAGTTGCAAAGAGTCTTGATTGAATACCACAAGACTTTTTTATGATAAAAAAGTCTTTTAAAATCTCTTAGAATCCTAATTCAATACACCCCCTAAGAATTGTTTACAAAAGACAAACCAATTTGATAATTTATTACTCTCTATTATATGAAACTCGTTTGAAAGCATGACACTCAAATGACGTTGTTAAAGAGTCAATATTAAAATGAGAGTCCATAGCACTCTTCTTAGAATTGTTAGAATTTATGATCGCAACAACTAGTCATGCTCTTTTCTTCGAACGGGTGTATACAATAGACGTCCAAGTAAGTATAGGTTATATCATATAGCCAAACGAGTATCAAAGTGTGGTTGATCTTACCTAGGGTGCGGCCCTCTCTACACTGAAGTATTATGATGACACGCTTCATGTTCTTATTCTTCCTCCTACCATTTGGTGCAATCTATTAAAGACATAATCCAATTTGCTTAACATAACCAATTATGAGATAGGTATAGATGTCTAGTTGGCGTGTTTTCAATTATCCCACAATATTATTGCTCCATTGTTCATAAATGAAAGAAAGGAGGGAAAATTTGATTAGGGTTTTCATTTTCCAAACTTTTCATCTTCTTCTCTTCTCTTTCGTGAATCATCACCTGGGATTGCTCTGTTTCATCGCCTCCGCCTTCCGTCATCGTTCATCTTCCTTCATCGCCTTCAAAAGTCGTCGATTAGGGTTCCGATGAAAAGATCTAATGTTCTGGTGTTAGATGGTTGGGATTGCTCAGTTTCAAGCTTAATCGACGGCTGATGCAGTTTTTGACTCTGAAAGGTAACTATTTTTAAATATGGTTTTAAATTGTAGTTGTTGTCTATATCTATGTATTGAGTTTGTCGTGTAGTTTTTTTGCGGGGACCAAAATGTGATTAACTATTGTTATGTTTTAAAATATGAGTTTTTTTTCTCTACATGTAGTATGTTCATTACTGTAGCTTTTCACCATGGAGGGTTGTTTGTTAGGGACTGAGTAATATGTTACAAAGGTGGTGACGAAACAGTGATTGATATAGATGTTGATAACTGGTCTTACTTTGAACTGGTTGGGTATGTAGAGGACTTACAGAAAAAGTTTAAGTATGGGAAAGGGTATAGGATGTGGTGGAAGGTTGAAGAAGAGGTTCATTTTAAGGTAGTCAGGTTAGATGAAGATGTTGATGCAATCAAGGACTACGCCAGTAATAAATATGTAAGGTTGATATATACATTAAGCATAATGTTGTTGAAAGTGATGGTGTTCTGGTTAATTTTCCTAAGTATATAAATGCAGAAGAAACTAAACCAGTTAAGAATGGGTCTGGTAAAGGGAAGGAAAAGGTGGTTGACAATGAAGAGCTTGAGGATGAGGAACCTGATAATGGTGGATATAGTATTTATGATGAGGTTAAAGGTATACTATTTTATGACAGTGAAGAAGAGAAAGGGTTAGGTGTGGAGGATGGTTTTGGTTTAGGTGATTCTGTTAATCTGATGATTGAAGGTCCTAATATAGTTGACCCTGATCCAAGAAATGAAGGTGAAGAGTTATTAGATGGAGTTGACATTGATATTGAATATGAAAGTGATGAGTTAGGCAGTACTGACCCTGATGATTCTGATGCTGAGAAAGGTCCAAGGTATGAGAAGTTTAGGATGGAACAACTTAACAAAAAATTCAAGTTCAAGGTTGGCATGGAGTTTAAGTCAATAAATGAGTTCAAAGAAGCAATTACTGAGTGGACAATATTAAATGGATGGAAGTTGAAGTTTGTGAAAAATGACAAGTCAAGGTGTAGGATAGTTTGCAAGAATAATTTTGCATTTCTAGCTTTATGTAGTCAAGTGGGTGGTCAACACACATATAGGATTAAAACATGGAATGGGGACCACACATGTCCCAGGAGAATAAATAATAGATCTGCTACATCCAAGTGGGTTACAAAAGCTGTCATGCCAAGTATTATATGTTCTGATAAAGTGAGAGTAACAAACATCATGAAAGACATGAGAAGGAATCATTCTGTGGGAATCACATTTGGAAGGGCCTGGAAAGCAAAGAAGAGGGTAAAGGCTATTATTGAAGGTGAGGCTGCAAAACAATATTCACTGTTATGGAGGTATGCAGCTGAGATTAGGAGGGTTTCACAAGGTAAAACTGTTAAAATCAACACTGAAAGACCTATACCAACACTTCAACCCAGATTTGGATCTTTCTATTTTTGTTTTGAAGGTTGCAAACAAGGGTTTTTAAGTGGATGTAGACCATTCATAGGTGTAGATGGTTGTCACTTGAAGACTCAGTTTGGTGGTCAGCTCTTGATAGCAGTTGGTAGGGATGCTAATGACCAATATTACCCTTTAGCTTTTGGGGTTGTTGAAGTGTAGAATAAGGAAGCTTGGAGATGGTTTTTGACTCTGTTACTTGAAGATATTGGGACTGATAAGAGATGGGTCTTCATCTCTGACCAACAGAAGGTATAATACTGATTTTATTAGAAATCATGTATTTTTGTTTTGTCATTTTAGATTACTTTTTGTGATTTTTATTGATTTTTTTTTTTTGTTTTTTCAAGGGTTTGATGTTTGTGTTTGATGAATTACTTGAATTAGATGAACACAAATTGTGTTTGAGGCATCTATATGTCAACTAAGAAAAAGTTTGGTGAAGGGGCTGCAATCAGGGACTTGATGATGGGGGCAGCCAAAGCAACATACTATCAGGCATGGGAACAAAAGATGCTAGAACTTAAGGCTCTTGATGCAGGGGCATGGGATTGGCTTATGAAGGTAGATAAAAAACTTTGGTGTAAGCATGCTTTTAGTTTCTATTCTAAATGTGATGTATTGATGAACAATCTGTCTGAAGTATTTAATTCAACTATATTGATTGCAACAGACAAGAACATAATATCCATGTCTGAATGGATTAGAACTTATTTAATGAATAGAATATCAACTATTAGGTCTAAGATTGGTTCTTGGCAACATAGGATAATGCCAATGCCTAAGAAAAGACTTGATAGGGAGGTTCAACTTAGTGGGGAATGGATACCAACATGGAGAGTGGATGATGAATTTGAAGTTTCTAAGATGTATGGAGGTTTCCAATACATAGTTGACATAGGAAAGAAAACTTGTACTTGTAATTTCTGGGAATTAGTGGGCATTCCATGTAGGCATGTTATAGCTGCCATGGGTAAAATTTCTTTGAGACCTGAGGACTTAGTTGATGAATGTTATTCAAGAGCCACATATGAAAAATGTTATAGTTATAGTGTTAGTGCAATCAATGGGCAAGACATGTGGCCAGTTGTTGATGTTGAGGAGATGTTGCCACCAATATACAAAAAAGGTCCAGGAAGACCAAAAAAGTTGAGGAGAATGGAACCTAATGAACCTGATGCAAAAAAATACAAGAGGCAATGTACTAAGTATAGGTGCACTAAATGTGGTAAGCCTGGCCATAACAACAGGTCCTGCACAAGTACAACTGTGGATCCAGAAGCTCAAGAGAGAAAGGTATATGATTCAATCCAATATAACTTATTTCGAAGCTTTTATGTTTTTGTAATTGAAATAATTTGTTATATTAATTGTAACAGAGGAAACCACCAAGAAATGCACAAATGACTGAACCATGAAATGCAGACTCTGTGAATGCAGACTCTACGAATGCAGCATCAGTGAATGTTCATCATGAAACTGCATCAGTAAATGACCACCATGAACCTGCTTTATGAATATTCAGCCTGAACATGCATCTGTGAATGTCCACCATGAACCTGCTGAGATGTTGGATGCCCAGCCTCAGCCTGTAATTGCTCAGAGTTCTCAAGCTGTCATGACTGAAAATCTTATGAAAGTAAAAAAGGTTAGTGATGTACCTGTGAATGCACCAAAAGTGAATGGTGCAAAAGCTGTGAATGCACCAAAAGTGAATGGTGCAAAAGCTGTTAATGCAAAAAAAGTGTTGTGAATGCACCATTTAATGCACCAAACAAGGTAAAGTCCTGCAATAACATCAATTACATATTTCTGTTTGTGATTATTTATATCTTCACCTGAGTTTCTTGTTTGATTTATAGAAAAGGCATGCTGAGATGGTGTATGATGTTACACAGCTACAAAAGAGGGCAAAAACCACAATGACATGGCATGGGATCAAGTGTGAGCCATCCCAAGGAAAATCATCTTCCAATGTACCAAAATACAACTTCAGCAAACTAAGAAGAAGTGGAAGAACATGCTATTTTGGTCCTCAACCAAAGTTAGGTGCACCAGGAACAATAGAGACAAATCCTATTGAAATAGGATTAGATGATGGACCTGGAGATCTAACTCAGGAGAAAGAGCTTCCAAATCATAACAAGAAGAAAGCTTTATGGAAACCTTAGTAGGATTTGATTAACTCTGTAATGGCTTGAACAATGGCCTTTTTGCTAGTAATGACTTAAAATTTAGTTTGTATGTAATGGCTTGAACAATGCCCTTTTTGCTACTAATAGCTTAAAAATGCCTAAATGCCTTTTAGTTTGTATGTAATGGCTTGAAAAATGCCTTTTATTTTGCTAGTAATGGCTTAATCAATGCCTTATAATTTGGATCATTATGTTTTCATTCCTTATTATAGATGCAAATGTAACTTATAAAACTCTCATTGTCATGTTAATATTTAGGCATATTCTAACAACATAATACAGTAAAACACCAACCAAATTTAATTAAGGCATTTCTTTTCACTGATTCAAATAACAAAGTTAACTTTGATTCACAGTACATTACAACACTTGTTAATACATAACACATTACAACACTTGTTAACATACAACCCCAAAAAAACCAACTAACAATCAACATCACTGCAATCCATTTCACTTTCTTCCTCTCATCACCATACTTCTTCTTCCACTTAGCAAATTCCCTAGCCTCAAACTCCTTCATAATTTCATCCATGTTGTTGCATTTGGTACATCCTTTGTTATTTCTTCCTTCCACCTTAGACACATCCATGGCAGCATCAACATCAATCATGGGTGTCACTCCTGCAACAAGTTCGTCGTCCCAAATGAACAACTCACATGTATACTTACCCTGTAACAAACACGCAGAGAAGAATATTACACTCTATAAAGGAAAAATCAAAAGCAATATAATACAATCTAGAAACAATTCATCCAACCTTATCATTCCAATGTTTGCATTTCCAGAACCTGCGACCTCTGTTCTCAAAGGTGTTTGCTATGTAAACCTTCATAGGTAGGTTACAACCACATACAGGTAACATAACAGCCATCAAATCTGCAACCCGACCACTGTTGCGATTTACACGATTTCTGGAAACTGAAAACGAGTTAGAACCTCTGCTATTCGACAATCCTCTACTGCTTGACATCTTCCCAGAATCGTCTCTTGTTTCTTCTTCAATTACGAATGATTGGAACAGAAGTAAACCAATGGCGAACGAAAGCAAAACGTAAGGAGAAGAAGAAGATGAAGAACTGAAAGGAATGGATGGAGAAGGTTCGATGGAGAAGAAGATGAATTGGGGAAAAATGTCAACCCTAATCCAATTTTCCCTCCTTTCCTTCTTTTATAAAATACAAAAAACCTTAATTATTTTTTTTATTTTCGAAAAATTAGTAAAAACAATTACTAAAATTCGAAAATGTTTTTTTATTTTTTATATATGTGGCATGCCACGTCAGCGCCACGTGGCAAAAGTTGCACAATCAGCAACTGCCACGTGGCTAAAACCATGCCAAATCATCACTGAAGTGGGGTCAGAGACTTTTTTAAAAGACAGAAAATTTTGCAAGGGTGTTTGTGCGCACCTCGTTTTTTTCCTCGGGAAAAAGACGCGCAAATCCTCCGAGGTCGTCCTCGAACGCTCGGAGGTGCCTTTGTGAAGCCGCCACCAAAGTTTTTGTGTAAAGGGAACGTTGATAAACCCTTAAGTTTTTTTTTGTAAAGGGAAACGATAATAAAACCCTTTTGACGATGAGGATAAGGATTAGGTCATCGCAACCATTGTCGGGTTCGGGAGTCGATTACACAAGGGGAAGGTATTAGCACCCCTTACGTCCGTTGTACTCAACGGGAACCTTCTATTTGGTTAAAGCTTGAATTGCTTTTTTATACTTTGCGTGCATGTTCATTTATGTTAAAAATATAATAAAGGGGGGAAAAGAGATAAAAACAAACGAAGAAAAAAGTTTTTATTATTATTGTGCTTGACAAGATGTCGATCTTGCTCCTACGTATCTCCCGGTAGTCGGAGAATTCAAAGCATACGTAGTTCTTTGGTAGAAAAACGTATGTGTGTTGGTTGATTTTAATTGGACGATGTTTTAACCGAATTCTTGTGATTAAACGTTGCTTGTATGCTCGCACTTGGAGACTTATTAAGCGTTCGTTCACGAATCACATTAGAATTGTTAAAAGGTACGTCCGTTAGGGTAGAGGGTTGAATTGGTCGCTATGGGACCAAGGGAGGTACAATGGACTCAAACGAGTCAAACATTGACCGAGTGGACTCCAAAGAGTCGGGCAATCGTTCGATTGATCCACTGAGATCAAGAACGGGTACAATGGACTCGGACGAGTCGAACATTGACCGAGTGGACTCTAACGAGTCGAGGGATCGAGTCTAATGGCCAACGGGGGACCAAAAGGCTTGGATTGACCACAAGGGGCCAAGATTTGGTTTGGTTAGGGTTGTACATATTAAAAGGGAATGACGATTGTCCGAGCGACGAGACATACGTCACGCATTCGTACAATCGGGGCGATGGAGAGACATACGTCACACCATCCCTTTTTCATTCATGTTTTTGGATTGAATTTTTTAGAAATCCCAAGGTAAGTCAAAACATTTGGTTTGAAAACCCAAAATGGGAAGGTTTAGCAAATTTGCTAGAAAACGCGCAAGTTCGTCTCATTTTGCGAAAATGCGCACATTACCGGTGTATGTTCATTTTTGAGTTTTGAACATCATGAACAATATTTATTGCTCAAGTTTAGATTGAAAAGCTGAACATAGCTTGTTGGTTCATGTGGTTTTGAAAATTTGGGAACATAACTTGCTTTGCAAGTTATCCACAAAATGGTTATACGAACTTGTGATTTGCCAAAATTAAGCAAAAACCTTGTTATGACTTGAAGAACATGGGTTTAAAAACTCTTTGGTTCTGAGCTCTGGGGCTAGAACCTCAAAAATTGGTTGTTTTGACACAAAAACTCAGGTTCTGAGTTCTGTCATGGTCGCACTGCGACCATGACTTCGCACTGCGAAGCATGCGAAATTTTGGGTTCAGAAGCTGTTTCTGAACATTTGTTCAGAAACAACTCCTGAACACACTCAAGACCTTATATATGGGTGAAAAGCTTTGAGTTTTTGGGATGAAAAAGGTTGGACAAACCAATTTTGATGTTTTGAAAACCTTGGGATTTCTTTGAAATTCAAAAGGGGTTTTTTAGGACCAAAAGGTTTTGAGCCAAAATAGCTATGCAAACACAATTAGATATGCAAGATAAAGAGCTTAGTAACTTACAGAACTCCTTAGCAAAGCTCCAGCTGCACTTGGCTTGATTTGGTTGAAGGCTTTCACAAAGGTTTGAAGATTTGTGATGAACTTGAACTTTTGAAAGCTTTGTGTGGATTGATTGCTTCTGGTTATTTGTGGAGGTTTGTAGGTTGAAATGAGTAGAGTTTCTGCTCTTTGAATGTTGTGTTTTCTGTCTAATTGTGAGTGTTTGTATCCTTGGGCATTGCCTTGTATTTATAGGCCAAAATCAAATCTTTGTCATCATTACACAATCCCTTGATTCAGCTGATTTGTGGCCAAGATCAAGCTGAATCCCTTTGCATTAAATGCTAATGGATAGAGGCAACCCTGCCTTGTGCCAAGGGGCAAGTTCCAGCTTGATTTCAGCCACAAATTCAACCTATTCTAGAAGGTAATGATGAAGAACAAAGCTGATTTGCAAATGGCTAATGCTTGGGGATCAATCCTTGCAATCTCAATGGTTGGTCAATAAAAACGTGCACTGTATTGTGCAGAGATTGAGGGATGGAAAGGCTAAAATTGGCTGGTGTGAGAGGGTGAAAAGCTGCTGCAAAACAGAGTAGGCACTCATGGCTTTTCAAGTGAGAAAATCCAGCTGGTTTGACTGGTTTTTGGGGCAGCAAGCAGGAGGAAAGTCCTCAAGCAGGTGGCTGGCAACCTTGTGGTGGTTAGCAGGTCACCTGGGAGGGGCTAGAGCTGCCCAAGGGCAAGCCCACTTGCTTGTCACATGCTAGGTTGGAAGAAAAAGCTTCTAACCTTGGCATTAATGGCAAGTCTTTCAACTCTGGCTTTGCTTGGCCCAATTGGCCATGAATGCTACTTAAAATAATTATGGAAGTGATGTGCAACAAAATCTGGAATTAAATCCAAGAAACCAAAAATCTGCAGAAAAATCGCAGACTTCGCAGTGCGAAGTGAGCTTCGCATTGCGAAGTCCTCAATTTTGAAAAGTTGACTTTTCTGTTGACTTTTGTTGACTTTTGACTTTTTCCCCTCTTTGACTTTTTTTGATTTTTGGTTTTAAAATGCGCAGGACAAAATTAGGGTACTACAGCTGCCCCTACTTAATTGTGTCTTCGCATAGAGTGCGTGAGTGCCGAGGGCATCTCATGAACTCTTTGCGGAGATCAATTAAGTAAAAAGAAAAAGAAGGACCCGAATTTTGTCCTTCGCGAAATGCAAATGAAAGGGTTGGTAGGGGTTGATCGTATCCAGCCGCTAACACTGGAGGTAGATCCACTGGGGGATGAAGGTAATCTTATCTAGGCACTGCTTCTAGAGGTCGATTCCTGAGGGTGGTGGTTTACTCTAGGCACTGTCACTAGAGGTGGAACGTTGATGGAGGCGATCTTCTCTAGGCACTGTCACTAGAGGTTGAACATTGATGGCGGCGATCGACTCTAGGCACTGTCACTAGAGGTCGATACCTAAGGGTAGTGGTTTACTCTAGGCACTGTCACTAGAGGTGGAACATTGATGGAGGTGATCTACTCTAGGAATTGCTTCTAGAGGTCGATACCTAAGCTAGGTGATCTTATTCAGGTACTGCTTCTGAATATCGATTCCTAACGAGCTGTGATCTTATTCAGCCGCTAACACTGAAGGTCGATACACTGGGGGAGGTGATCTACTCTAGGAATTGCTTCTAGAGGTCGAACAATGAGGTAGGTGATCTATTCTAGGAATTGCTTCTAGAGGTTGATACCTAAGCTAGGTGATCTTATTCAGGTACTGCTTCTGAATATCGATTCCTAACGAGCTGCGGTCTTACCCTAAATAGGTGCCCCTGGTTGAATGTTAATGGATGTTGGTGAATATGTGATACTCACTGGAGGATTCTTGTTGCAGGTTTTATGAAATGAAATGCATGTGTATGAATGGTTTTAAAATATGCATGCATGAATAATGTTAGTTGGGTGCCGAGCAGAGTCGGTCTTTGTTTGTGGGTGTGTTCATGATAATTGGGCTTTCTTTTTTTTTGTTTTTTTGGTTGGTCGGTTTGGAAGGACAGGGTCCTTTGCCTACATACCCAAATGGGATCAAAACCGGTGTAGTTCGAGCCTAAGCCCGAAAATTTGTGTTTTTGCCAATAATGATTGGACTTTTGTTTGGGGTTGGCGACTCCCTGGGGATTTGTATTTGTCTGCCAATGATGATTGGACTTTTTGTTTGGGGTTGAGACTCCCTGAGGATTTGTATTTGTCTGCCAATGATGATTGGACTTTTTGTTTGGGGTTGAGACTCCCTGGGGAATATCAATAAAATTTGGGCTTTATTGTGGGCCAATGAAAATTGGGTTTTGGTTTGTTGTGCTTGACAAGATGATGATCTTGCTCCTACGTATCTCCTGGTGGGATGGAGAATTCAAAGCTTACGTAGTTCTTTGGTTTGCCAATGAATATTGGACTTTGGTTCGCCAATGATTATTGGGCTTTGGTTTGCCAATGAATATTGGACTTTTTGTTTGGTTGCCGAGCGAGGTCGGGCCTTTTGTTTGGTTGCCGAGCGAGGTCGGGCTTTTTGTTGGTGTGATCTCACTGGGGATATAAGGATCATTTTGGAAGCATGATCGATATCCGGCCTTAGTGGATGAAAAAGATGTATGGGGGGTGTGCTTTAATTGGGGAAATTTGTTCCTCTGACACCCGGGATCTTTGCGTTTTACGCGTCGTGAGCTACGCACTTGTTTCTGCTGAAGAGCATGAGTCTTAAAATGACTGATGCTGAGCTTCAAGTTTTGAGTCCTCTGATGCAATACCGGGGACCAACGAAATTCTTTCGACATTTAACGTCCAAGTAAAAAACACACATTTTTTTGTTTTTTTTTATGTTATTCCCATATTTCAATGCATTATCTATCATGAATAAAAGCACATTTTATGAGCAAGTAAGGACGCATAACAATGAAGAGGTTTTTTTTTTTTTTTTTTTTTTTTTTAAAAAATGATTTTGATTCAACGAAACTTAGTCCCTTGTATGGGTAACTATTCGTGAAAATGTAATCCCTATAAGAGGTGATTACTGAGATAGAGAAAAAGGAAGAAACAAAAAGGCAAATGAAGATTTGCTTGGGTTTCACGTGCTACTTTCCCTATGACTTCGAAATAACTCGTTTTTGAAAGATGATAATGAGGTTGATTCTTTCCCTCTCGAATTCTGTCCGGACCTCACGTGCCGCAGTCTTTTGCCTTTTTTTTTTTTTTTGAAACCCCTAACTTTTACCTGGACCGCTCTTTCGAGTTTTCAGTCCACTGGGGTATATTTCCTTTTTTGATGTCCTTAATTTTTGCCTAGACCGCCTTTTCAGGTTTTCGATCTACCAGGACGCTCTCTATTGCCTAAACCGCCCTTTCGGGTTTTCGATTTAGCGAGCTCTTTTCTTTTTGGCATATATTTTTTTTTGACTGCGCCGGAGTTTATTGATAGGGGGATCCTTGTGGGTGAGTAATATCCTTTTTCCCGAGCATTAAGTCTCCTTCTCTAAATTCTCGAGAATGATCTTTCTTGTCGAGCTGTCCATGCCCCAATGCTGTGTGGTGTTCCTCTTTTATGGGGTTTAGCTGGTCAAACCTTGTTTGTGTTTGGGTGCTAATGGAAATTGGGTTTTTTGTGATTGGATGACAAGCATGGTTTTTTGTGTTTGGTTGCCGAGCGAGGTCGGGCTTTTTGTTTTTGGTGTGGAGATGCCAATGAAAATTGGGCTTTATGTGTGATTGAGTTTGTAAGGGCCAATGGAAATTGGGCTTTTATTGGAAATGGTATTTGGGAATATGTTTGTGAGTGCCAATGAAAATTGGGCTTTTGGGTGTTTGGATGCCGAGCGAGGTCGGGCTTTTTGATTTTTGGATGCCGAGCAAGGTCGGGCTTCTTTGATGGGATGCCGAGCGAAGTCGGGCTTTTGTTGGAAATGGGGTTTGTGAGCGCCAATGGAAATTGGGCTTTTTGTTTGAAAATTGTGTGCGCCAATGAAAATTGGTCTTTTGTTGGAGATGTGAGGAATGCCAATGACGACTTGGCTTTTTGTGGGAATTTGTGGGGAGTGCCGTAACGGCTAATGGTTTCTTTTTTGATGAATTGGGCGACCACTTGTTTGGTCATGTTTGCATAGGAAGCTGCTTTGACCCATTTGGTGAAACAGTCGATGGCAACTAGTATGAACTGGTGCCCTTTTTGAAGCCTTTGGCTTAATCATTCCAAACATGTCTATGCCCCACATAGAGGAAGGTTAGGGTGATGTCATGACATTCAGAGGTGTTTGTGGTATGTGCCCCTTGTTGGCATAATTTTGTCACTTGTGACATGTCTCGGCATGGGTTTGGAAGGACTCCTCATGGATTTCTTCGGTGAGCATGACTGCTTCATGTTTATCCACACGTCTAAGTGAGACTATGATTTCTCTTATAGAGTGTGCCCCGGCAGAGGGAAAATTGTAGTGCCATTCTTTTGAGGGCTCTCTTGGTGAGGTTGTATTACCCTATCCTCTTGATCCCCAAGTCTGGACAATCTCTCAGGAGGTTCAAAATCGTCCTTATTATCATCTTCCGTTTGGTTAATTTGAAGATTGAAGTCAAAAGGGATTGTAGCAGTGTTATTTTTGGTGGTGTATTTATGATGATTTTTTTTGTAGGGTTTATGAAAATTTATTTGAGAACGAAAGAAAAACGAACTCTTTTGAACATAAACTGCAACTTTATTAATGACGAAAATGATTTGAAATATGGGGGTCCCCTAAAAATTAATCATTTGCCTTGGGAAGAGCAAAATGATTGTTTTTTTTTGAAAAACAAGATAAATTACTTGGACAAAAAAAGATTTCCGAAATTTCGATGGCCTTCCGGTTGCTCGGATCTCTTCCGAAACGCTACTGTACACCGGGTCGGGTACTTCCCCTTTTTTTTTGGTGTTTGGTGAGGGAATGATGTGAGGGTTTTGCTTTCAAATGCATGTAAATGTATGAATGCAATGAGTATGCAAAAATATGCCCCTTTATTTTGTTTATGCGTAAATTTTTTCATGAATGCAAATGCATGGTATGCAGGGGTTTGGTATATGAAGGTTCGGAACTTCCCCCCATCCTCACGTGTAGGCTCTAAAGATGATATCTCCTAAGAAGAGGTCCCTAGAGTCATAGATCTCACATGGAATTAGGGTTGTCTATGGACATACGTCGACATGACTTCAATTAATTCCACGTGAAAATCTCCTCTAAGCGGGGTTGGGCATCCTACCTCACGGACATACGTCAACGCGGGCTTCCGCACACAACCTCCTTCTAACTTAGTTTTTCTCTCAAGCTCGGGTAGAGAGCCTCACACGTCCGGCATTAACCCGAACAATGTGGAGTAACATCACTCAAGTAACCCCCACATTTGATAATATAATATGAATATAAAGCAAATAAAGCAAATATAAACATAAAGCATAAATATAACATGCATGAATAAAATAAATAAACATGGCACACAAAGAAAATAAAGCAATTGTTTTTAACCCAAATAGGTTAGGCTTGACTCGCTAGTGGGAACAGGGTCCCCAGTGAAGTCGCCAGCTGTGCGCACCTCGTTTTTTTCCTCGGGAAAAAGACGCGCAAATCCTCCGAGGTCGTCCTCGAACGCTCGGAGGTGCCTTTGTGAAGCCGCCACCAAAGTTTTTGTGTAAAGGGAACGTTGATAAACCCTTAAGTTTTTTTTTTGTAAAGGGAAACGATAATAAAACCCTTTTGACGATGAGGATAAGGATTAGGTCATCGCAACCATTGTCGGGTTCGGGAGTCGATTACACAAGGGGAAGGTATTAGCACCCCTTACGTCCGTTGTACTCAACGGGAACCTTCTATTTGGTTAAAGCTTGAATTGCTTTTTTATACTTTGCGTGCATGTTCATTTATGTTAAAAATATAATAAAGGGGGGAAAAGAGATAAAAACAAACGAAGAAAAAAGTTTTTATTATTATTGTGCTTGACAAGATGTCGATCTTGCTCCTACGTATCTCCCGGTAGTCGGAGAATTCAAAGCATACGTAGTTCTTTGGTAGAAAAACGTATGTGTGTTGGTTGATTTTAATTGGACGATGTTTTAACCGAATTCTTGTGATTAAACGTTGCTTGTATGCTCGCACTTGGAGACTTATTAAGCGTTCGTTCACGAATCACATTAGAATTGTTAAAAGGTACGTCCGTTAGGGTAGAGGGTTGAATTGGTCGCTATGGGACCAAGGGAGGTACAATGGACTCAAACGAGTCAAACATTGACCGAGTGGACTCCAAAGAGTCGGGCAATCGTTCGATTGATCCACTGAGATCAAGAACGGGTACAATGGACTCGGACGAGTCGAACATTGACCGAGTGGACTCTAACGAGTCGAGGGATCGAGTCTAATGGCCAACGGGGGACCAAAAGGCTTGGATTGACCACAAGGGGCCAAGATTTGGTTTGGTTAGGGTTGTACATATTAAAAGGGAATGACGATTGTCCGAGCGACGAGACATACGTCACGCATTCGTACAATCGGGGCGATGGAGAGACATACGTCACACCATCCCTTTTTCATTCATGTTTTTGGATTGAATTTTTTAGAAATCCCAAGGTAAGTCAAAACATTTGGTTTGAAAACCCAAAATGGGAAGGTTTAGCAAATTTGCTAGAAAACGCGCAAGTTCGTCTCATTTTGCGAAAATGCGCACATTACCGGTGTATGTTCATTTTTGAGTTTTGAACATCATGAACAATATTTATTGCTCAAGTTTAGATTGAAAAGCTGAACATAGCTTGTTGGTTCATGTGGTTTTGAAAATTTGGGAACATAACTTGCTTTGCAAGTTATCCACAAAATGGTTATACGAACTTGTGATTTGCCAAAATTAAGCAAAAACCTTGTTATGACTTGAAGAACATGGGTTTAAAAACTCTTTGGTTCTGAGCTCTGGGGCTAGAACCTCAAAAATTGGTTGTTTTGACACAAAAACTCAGGTTCTGAGTTCTGTCATGGTCGCACTGCGACCATGACTTCGCACTGCGAAGCATGCGAAATTTTGGGTTCAGAAGCTGTTTCTGAACATTTGTTCAGAAACAACTCCTGAACACACTCAAGACCTTATATATGGGTGAAAAGCTTTGAGTTTTTGGGATGAAAAAGGTTGGACAAACCAATTTTGATGTTTTGAAAACCTTGGGATTTCTTTGAAATTCAAAAGGGGTTTTTTAGGACCAAAAGGTTTTGAGCCAAAATAGCTATGCAAACACAATTAGATATGCAAGATAAAGAGCTTAGTAACTTACAGAACTCCTTAGCAAAGCTCCAGCTGCACTTGGCTTGATTTGGTTGAAGGCTTTCACAAAGGTTTGAAGATTTGTGATGAACTTGAACTTTTGAAAGCTTTGTGTGGATTGATTGCTTCTGGTTATTTGTGGAGGTTTGTAGGTTGAAATGAGTAGAGTTTCTGCTCTTTGAATGTTGTGTTTTCTGTCTAATTGTGAGTGTTTGTATCCTTGGGCATTGCCTTGTATTTATAGGCCAAAATCAAATCTTTGTCATCATTACACAATCCCTTGATTCAGCTGATTTGTGGCCAAGATCAAGCTGAATCCCTTTGCATTAAATGCTAATGGATAGAGGCAACCCTGCCTTGTGCCAAGGGGCAAGTTCCAGCTTGATTTCAGCCACAAATTCAACCTATTCTAGAAGGTAATGATGAAGAACAAAGCTGATTTGCAAATGGCTAATGCTTGGGGATCAATCCTTGCAATCTCAATGGTTGGTCAATAAAAACGTGCACTGTATTGTGCAGAGATTGAGGGATGGAAAGGCTAAAATTGGCTGGTGTGAGAGGGTGAAAAGCTGCTGCAAAACAGAGTAGGCACTCATGGCTTTTCAAGTGAGAAAATCCAGCTGGTTTGACTGGTTTTTGGGGCAGCAAGCAGGAGGAAAGTCCTCAAGCAGGTGGCTGGCAACCTTGTGGTGGTTAGCAGGTCACCTGGGAGGGGCTAGAGCTGCCCAAGGGCAAGCCCACTTGCTTGTCACATGCTAGGTTGGAAGAAAAAGCTTCTAACCTTGGCATTAATGGCAAGTCTTTCAACTCTGGCTTTGCTTGGCCCAATTGGCCATGAATGCTACTTAAAATAATTATGGAAGTGATGTGCAACAAAATCTGGAATTAAATCCAAGAAACCAAAAATCTGCAGAAAAATCGCAGACTTCGCAGTGCGAAGTGAGCTTCGCATTGCGAAGTCCTCAATTTTGAAAAGTTGACTTTTCTGTTGACTTTTGTTGACTTTTGACTTTTTCCCCTCTTTGACTTTTTTTGATTTTTGGTTTTAAAATGCGCAGGACAAAATTAGGGTACTACAGTGTTTTTAAATTTTTTTTACCAAGGACCAAAAGCAAAACGAGTCATATTTACGGGGACTAAAATCATATTTTAGCCATGAAATTATCAATATTTTGCATTTACGTATTCTAGGTAATTGGTAGCTTGTTTGAAAACTGTGTGCGCCATCAAAAGTAAAAAAAAAAAAAAAGATTATGGCGTATTTGTTGATGATGTTTTATATCTTGAATGAGTGTCTTTAGTGAAAGACATGATGAGAACAACATACACGTTTTCTTCCGATGTTTGAATAATCAAAGTATTTGGAGTTTTTGTAATTTCGCTAAACTATGATTGATGTTTCAACTCATGCCGTGGATGTTTTTGTTGTAATCTTTATTGTATTACAACAACTTAACAATAAAGACTTTAGCCTTTTTTATACAGTCTATAGAGTATATTAAACCAACGAAATAACAAACCATGTTAATTAAATTTCTAAAATTAAAAATAAAATCAACAAAGTCACGGCAGCCGCCATCCTTCCGTTGAATCACATACAATCTTTTAAACACGTGCTGTTGAAAGAAGACCTTCTCTGCCACTGCTGCAAATCGACCTTCTCCGTCGTGATCAGCCACAATGTAGCACTGTCATGTTGGTACCGACGTGGGTTTCTCACAAGCTATGCTCTTCAGTTTTCAAGATTAGACCCTCAAGATCACGTTTACACAAATTAAATGGCAACACATTGTTTTGTTTTTTCCAATTGACATATGAGCCCTTTATTTAATCTAATAGTTGAGAGTTAAGCGGCAGATATGATTGTAGGGATTTGGGGATGCCAGGGGATCCAATTCCATTGTTTTGCTCCTAAATGTGAGGTCTTTATCAGAGAAGTTCTTGGTTTATTATATCGACGTTTAATTGGGTTGGTAAACTTAATTTAGGTGGTGTGGAATTTGAAATTATTTCAAAGTTTGTAATAGATGAATTTTGCTCTAGTAGGAAAGATAAAATATAATTTGGTGATATTATTCAGAGTTGTAAATTTGTCTGTTCTTATTTTTATATTAACTCTAATGTTGAATTTGTTCAGAGACGGCTAGATTTTCAGTTAGTATCTAAATTCTGGTTGATGTATTAGATTCTATTGATTACATTTTGATTAATGATATGCTATGAGCATCCTATCATAAAATAAAAAACTAAATGCCAACTTTATTTTTGTTTGACATTTCCCTAAAAGAAATTACTGACTTTAGTTTTTTTTATCAAATACTATCTTTCTAGTTAACGAGTATTTTGGTGATTTACATCTCAATGACAGTGTCTAGATCGAAAATGCATTTATTTATATAAAAAAGGCACATTTATTGTCTAGCAAATAAAATGTCAATTTAGTAATAAGAGAAGGTTAGGTCTCTAATCGTCGACCATCGATCTTTTAAGATTGAGGGAATATTGAGTTCACTATCTATTAGAACCTCATTTTGGTGTCAATTCGATGTAAGGAGACGTGGACAAGACATGATCCACTGAGATATGAGCCTATGTCGGAGCTCTATTCGACTTCGGTGTAAATTCGAAGTAAGTTATATGCATCGGGGATGCTTCAAACGAGGAGATTTTAAAATGAGCGATGAGAGGGTTAAACATCAGGCTTTAGATTAAGGGAAATTCTTGTTTACCCATCAATAAAAGGTGGGTAATACTACCCATGTTGAGTTGGCCCAATCAAAACAATGTATTTGTATAACATTAAAAATAATAGAAAACAAACAAATAACTTTGATTGGTGCCAACTCAACATGGGTTGTGTTACCCACCTTTTATTGATGGGTACCCAAGTTGTCACCTTAGATTAAATACAAAGTTCACATTTGATTTCACTTTTAACGCTCTCACGTGGATCTCATTTCTTTTCCATTCACACTTATTTCTCTTACATGTAATATGTGTCTTCCCATTTGTATGCTTGAAGAAGTTGAACAACTTCCCCCCCTTTTCCAATTATACCAGCAACGAGCTGTTGCACATCCACAATTTGTTCTTCTACTTATAGCTCCAATACAAAAATACACTGGAAAGTAACATGGGACATGGTAAGAAATTAAGAAAATCCTGCATTATTCAATAAATCATAAGTTAGAAGCTTAAATGCAAAATCCAAATCCATAAAACAAGATATTAATAACTCAAAAAACCAATCAACAACTTTAACATCTTCTAATTTAAATTTAATAAACCCTAAAAGCTAGTGTACATTTTCAATTAAATCCAATAAACCCCAATTTGAATTGAATTTAATCAGCTTCATAAATTAGAGAACAATAGAAGGAATAGAGAGGCAAATTCGTTGGCGACGAACCCATTTTGTCTTTACTGACTTTGTGTTGTGGGGGTGAGAAGAAAGGGAGAGGTATATTTGTTTGACGAGCAAGACAATAGAACCAAGATTAAAGCGCATGGAATGAGTATAGATGGAAGCTCTCTCGTTTCGTTGCCCATAAAAAGAATTTGAAGAGGTAGGGTGTGTGAAAGAGAAAGAAGCATTAAAGTGAAAGAGATGAGAGTGAGAGTCAAGTGAGAGTGAGAGTCAAGTGAGAGTGTTAAGATTAGAATAATACTAGACTTTTGACCCGTGCTATCGCACGGGTCTGTTATAGCGTTAGTCATTTATACTATTTGTCAGTGTACTATGAAGGTGTTTTAGAATATAGACAAATCAAGGACATAAAGTTGAATACAAAAGGTAATTGTATAAATAATTATCATAACGATGATATGCAAACTTATATTCATATGAATAAACTAAAGTACATTCAGAAATATTTCTTTATATACTACATTTGATGTTACATTTGTATCATCTCCCTCGTCATCATGGATCAATATCTTCAAGCCTTCCCTGGAAGTAACTCTAGACAGGGCAACATATAATTGCCCATGAGAGAAAACTGATTGAGGCAGATAGACTCCAACATGTTTAAGTGATTGCCCTTGGCTTTTATTGATAGTCATTGCAAATGAAACAACCAGTGGAAACTGTCTTCGTTGAAACTTAAAGGGGATTCTCTTGTCAGATGGAGTCAATGATAACCTTGGGATGTAAACCTTTTGACCAATATTGCTTCCTGTTATGACCTTTGATTCAAGGACGTACTTTCCCATTCTTGTGATAACCAATCTTGTTCCATTGCACAAACCCAAAGTCTGATCAATATTTCTCAACAACATTACAGGAATTCCAACTTTCAATCTTATCTTATGATTTGGAATTCCAGAAGCAACAATTGTGTTTAAAAATTCTAGAGTATGCACATCATTTGGTCTGTCAAGACCTGATTTGGCATAATGCGGAGAATCATAGCTTAAATATGTTTTTTCTTCACCTGGAATCAAGTCCAACATGTAATTATTGATTGCATCAACTATTGCATTCTTAGGAGCCAAAATGGCCCTATCTTGAAAGAACAATGAGTCATTGATATTTTCCAATAAGTTAGGATATGTGCTTTGGACAATCGATGCAAGTGAATCACCATTACTTGGAAGGAGCAAATCATGCGGAATAGTAACCTGGATATCAACATCATTGCTCTCTCCTATAGTGCCGTCACCAATACCCAAAATCCAGTCTGAGAAAGCTTTTCTTTCTTCGACATTTGAGTCAGAACTACCAGAAAGAAGTCTCATGTTTGTAGTCAAAGTTATAACCTCACAAAAACTCCAGATTTTTGAAAAATTGATGGTAGCTTGGACAACATCTTGTCTGCTTCCTTTAGGTACAACAGGTAGTATTTGCCGAAAATCTCCACCAAAGATGACCACCTTTCCACCAAAAGGAATATCCATTCTATCATTATTATAAGATCTAAGAACATCCCTTAAAGTGCGATCGACCTTTCGAAACAATGCTTATGCATCATGGGTGCTTCATCCCAGATAATTAACTTTGTTTTGGCTATTAATCCAGCTAAATGACTCTTCTGTTTTATTTCACATGTAGAGATTTCATTAACATTTATAGGAATAGCAAACCTTGAGTGTGCAGTTCTTCCTCCTGGAATAAGTAAGGCGGCTATCCCACTTGAAGCCACAGTTAAGACAATTTGACCTTTTGACCTCAATGCTGCCGACATTGCCCTCCAAATATAAGTCTTCCCTGTGCCTCCATAACCATAAAGAAAAAAGATGTCCGGGTTTGTTTTCAATTACCCTTGACATGATTCTATGATATACCTTTCGCTGCTCATCAGTCATTGATGACATCAGCCGATCATGCTTCCTCAGCCAAAGAATTCATGTTGTAGTTTAACTCATCATAGATCAACCTATTTTGCACCTCATGTACTAACGATCTATCTGATTTAGGCATCTCTTTATAATCCTCCAAACTCATGCCATGACTTTGCAACATTGTTTCTATTTCAGACAGTGTATAACTCTTCAACTGATCTGGCGTCAAGACTAAATCTGTAAATGTAAGTGAAAAACTAATTAATAATCTAATATATCATAAGCATAAAAGAACAACTATATATATCATAAACATACCCCTAAACAATATAATTACCTTGTACACGCCGCCTATGACGTTGTCGTTGAGTGATATCATCACTCAAGTACTCCCAAGTGTTATTCCAAACAAAATCTGGTGGTGAGAATTGATCCGATAACAATAAAGTTGTAAACAACAAACGCAAATAGCTTCTTGTACCCCATTGGGCTGCCTCAACAATTGCATCTATGAATTCTTTATCATCATCTAGAAACCCCATTGCCTCACAAACATCTTTGAATGAATCCAGTGTTACATTATTGACTGTCTTCAAGTCAGCATATGATGTGACACCTTTCACATAATTCAACAATAACCTCAAGTAAAATAGCTCACCAGACCTAGGTGGCACAAAATGTAGTCTTCCAATTACAGAACCCTGCTTTCGTGGATCCCACCGATGTTTTTCAGCCTTCCATGTAAACTTTGTAGGGAATTCGCTGTATGTTAGCTTCCTTGCTTCTGGATACATTTTGTTGGCTTGCATCCATGCCAATAATTTTGTACGGTGAATGCTCTTCCTATTCACAACATCCTCAAGTGAATCGTTGTCATCATATATAACATGCTGCTCATTTTCAAGATGAAAAGTCAATCTCTCAACTGATGGCTCTCTGTAATTTATGTCGAAAGAAAATATCCTCCAAGCAGCTTCACACGCAGAGAGATATCTACAATCATAATACATCTTTATTTCATCAACATAGTCCGACTTTCCAGCTTGATCACCACCATTATAAAAACCAAGGGTAACACGATCATGGCCCTTGTTAACATACTTAAAAAGATACTTTATGGACCGTGTCTGGTTGCACCACTCTACATTTATATGAGCATTATACTTCAGGAGCAAGGATTTGTTATATCGGACTACATATCTATTATCTACAAATGAGTTACCCTTTTGAATAGATGCTTCATTGTCCCTACGTCTGTAGACAGGATAACCTTCTGCATCAATAGTCGTAGAATCAACAAACTTTTTTGGAAAGTACTTGGTACATTTTCCTTTTTGCATGCAAGGCGAGCTTTGATTTTGAGGACCACAGGGTCCGTGAATCATGAGGGTCGTCACAATATTAAATAACTCAGGTTCCCTATCTTTATCTGGAATCTCGACCGAGATAATTTTGTCAATATCTTTAGGTCGGACATACCGAAACTTTGGTTGAAGGAAAACCAATATATGAGCATGTGGGAGTCCACGCTTCTGAAACTCAATGGTATATATAACTGTGGAATGAAAGAAATTTATAAGTCACAGCAAAAAAATAATCGAAGTTGAATACACAAATTTAACAATAAAAATACCAAGTCGATTAGAACAGTACTTGTTAATCCGAGATAAAAACATTAGATAAAATAATGGATAGAACATGGTTACCTGACTTAACATGGCCAAAAATTTCGCCTCTCTTGATGTCTTTTATGAGCTCATCTAGTTTAATTTTGAACAACCGGCAAACCAAATCAGGCCGATCTTCTGGCTTCAAATTATATATCTTCAAAAATTCAACCAACTCAGGCCATTTATGGTTGCAGGTGAACGTGATAAACAAATCAGGATACCCAGCCCAACCACATATAGCCATAGCATCCTGATAATTCTGGATCATGTATCTTGATCCACCTACAAAAGTGGATGGTAAAACAATTCTCTTTCCTGTTGATGTCGACTGTGTTTCTCCTCTGAGAATTGCCTCTGTCAATCCCTTGTACATTTCAGCTCGAACCTCCTTTTGATGATCTATATACCATTTCAGACGCGAGGATTCTATAGTGCTATATGCGTCAACCAAAAACTGCTGGAATAACCGTCTGCAGAATACTAAAGTCGATTCATCTGTCGCCCGTTGTTGCACTTTATATGCAATCCACTCCTTCTGGGTGACATACAACCTCTGCAAGGTTGATGTATCAGCATCTTCGTTATATGGTATGTCGCCTCGATATCCGTCCTCACCCCTAGGAAATATGAGTGGATACTGTAAAGGCAAAAATGCTGGCTCAAAAACAGACAAACGTTGCAACAACCCATAATGTGTCTGCACAATAACATCCCTGTCAAAGTCAGCTGAGTCAAAATCTCCAACGATTAACGCCGCAACCTCTGAAGCAGTTGGAAGATTGTACCTACGACCATCCCGTCCCCTCTTGCCTAATATCCTTAGTTTAATTGATTGAGAAGAGTCTTCTTTGATTGTATCTCGAATCATCCTATATTGCCCCATATAAGGATTATAACTGTCAAGGTCTTCCCTAATTTCTTTCGCAATCACACATTTCAACTCGAAGTCTTCTTCATCCATCCTATTATTGATAAATAATTTATATTAAAAAAATGCATTACAATCAACAAACTAATCAGACAAATCATATAACTTAACAATTAATCAATCAATAGACATAACATGTACGTGAGCATATACTTAATAAGACCAAAAGAAAAGTACCTAACAGACGCCATTCGATTAGAAATTTCATTATCGGTGTCATAGATGTACAACTGTGTGAATTTAGGTTGATTCCCCGGCAAAGGTAGTAGACTGCCAATTTGATGATAGTTCTCACCTTGCATGACAAACATCTGAGGAGCCTTGCCATCATTTTTATCTCTGTTAATTTTGCCGCCCATAGAGGTGAAGGCAAACATGCTATTAAAGGATCTAATATTTTTCAAGAAGAATTTACTCTTCTTATCATGTTTGTGAAACAAATCATGCAGTTTTTGAGGAAGGCGAGGATATGGTGCGATTAAAACCCTCCCTTTGCTGCAACAGAGTGAAAAATCTGGGTTCTTTGGATTATAACGCTTTCTAGTGCGCTCCTCATACCACATCATTGCACCACACTTTCTACAAATACATCTAGGGTGTCCATGGTTTAGATATTCAAGACGTATGTTTCCTGTTAAAAATGATAAACATAACTAAATTAGTGATTTTTTCTAAAGGATATCAAGATGTTGAGGTAAAATTATAATCCTATAGGCTACTTAATCAAAATTAGTTATACAGGCAAGGTAAACAAAAGGTTTGTCATAAAGTGTACCTGAACCAGCAGTGTCAATCAAACCATCTTCATCATCACAATCTACTAACTGGTTGACATAATTCATATGAATTTCATTGCCTAAAAAAATATCAACCAATACTCAGCTGCTTTAGATTTCCATTGCAGGCTAATTTCTAACATACTTGAGATATTTATTTGGAGAGAATAATATAAGATCATAAAAAACACACACTCTAAACATTTAAGTAGGTCTACTTTTGAACAACAGTTATTACCAGAATTTGACGGTATATCAGAATATTCGGCATTCATCGTACATAACACCTCAGTGTTGGCATTGAAAGCAGCCTCCCCTAAGTCTATGTCTGAAATTTTGACAGCAAGGATATTAACAAATGCCTTTGATTGGCGAGTTCTGCACAAATACTAACGATTCATACCATTCATACATCACATGTCAAACATTAATTGAGTAAAAATTATGAGGTCAGAAGTGCACTATAGCAACAACATTCAACATATCCATATTTATGATGTTTGCCATAATTTCAAATTATTCAAATTTACGATAGATCAACATTGCATTAAAATTATAATCCTACAGGCAACTTCCTCAAAATCATTTCTGCATTAAAACTACACAAAAGGTTTGCCATAAAATTTACCTGAACCACCAATGTCAATCAAACCACCTTCATCATAACAATTTACTGATAGGTCCACATCATTCATATGAATTTCATTGCCTAAAAAAATATCCATGAAGACTCAGTTGCTTTAGATTCTAATTGCAGGCTAATTTATAACATACTTCAGATATTTATTTGCATAGAATAATATAAGTTCTTAAAAAATATACACTCTAATCATACCATTATTTAACGGTATAGCACAATCTTCGGTATTAATCGTACATGACACCTCATTGTTGGAATTGAAAGCAGCCCCCCTTAAGTCTATGTCTGAAATTTCAACGGCAAAGATATTAACAAATGTCATTGAAGGTCGAGTTCTACACAAAAAATAAGCAAGGTTTTTTAACACGTTTTTAAACCAAACTATGCGACATAGAACAACAGAACGCAATATCGATAGTATAGGTATATGATCAATACCTTCAAAGATTGTGGAATGGAGATTGACGGGCTGGACTTGAGATACATCGCGCTGACTAAGAGTTTGATTTGAATGGTTTAGGAGAACGCTATTATGCAGTGTGTATTTTCCTGGAGTCAATCGACCATCTTGACAGACATTTCTTTTTTTAACAGGGCGACAGCCAGTGGACAGGGAAGGAGCTACAGAATTATAAAACCAATAAATATTAGTAATATTTACCATCAATGATCAGCACTATCAAAAATGTAAATAAAATTTTTTTTGTACCATTGGTAATGTCCGTGAAAGGTGTTCTTTCATGGTTGCCAATCAAATTGTCGACATAGTTTGATCTATTTCTACACCTTTTGGTAGAGTAATGATTAGCAGATGTTTGAACCATAATGGATGAACAACAATATGCTTTGATCTCGCCTTCTGGTATGAATCTTGCCTACAAAGAGGAGGATGAGAAGACGTTCATGGTATCTAGCAAACACGGTTTGCAATCATCAAATATTCGATACAATTTGCCATAAGCATAGAAAAAGTATTGGTTGTAGGGTGTACCCACTCATTATATATAATAACACTAATTTCTAGTTTTAATCTTGCAAATCCAACAAAAAATCAAACCACACCATAACAACTTCTATATCTTGTTCATAAATTTAATTATTTTATTTTATAGTCAAGAAAATAGGGATATAAACCAACATTCACGCATATTTTATAGACTGCATCATGACCTTGATGATGTTTAGCTTCGATAAAAATAAATGGAAGGAACAATATGTTGAAAACACATAACGATAATTCAATTGATTGATAATATTTGGCTTCGATACATTTACTACGAAAAGAAAATTAGAATGCCAAAATACGCTTGTTCACCATGACATACATCAAGTTATCATGCAGAACGGCGAACAAAATATATGGCTTAAAAGTTCAAACGCAATGATTAAAAATGACAAAACAAAACAAAAAGGACTACGGACGTGGACACCAGCAACACCACTGAAACTGCATAATCTTTCAAGAATCTTGACTAATCTTTTTCAACCTTCACACGCACCAGCTTTGTTTTTTTTGTTGTGGATGCATCACATCCAAGCACAGCCATATCATCAAGTGAATCAACACTATCAGCACCCCTCTTTCCCAAGGATTTGCTAGTCAGAGTCACATCAGTGCCCATTGCAGCTGCCAGTTTTGGTTCCCCAGCCGTGGATGCATCACATCCAAGCACAACAATGTCATCCAGTGAATCAACACTATCAGCAGCTTTATTTCCCAAAGATTTGCTGGTTGGAGTCACATCAGTGTCCACTGCAACACCTTCTTCCTTATTGCTCGAATCAACACCTTCAACAATTTCCTGAAAGTTACGACGTAACATGTTATTAGTTTACCATTGACATAACATAACCAAAGAAGTTCAAAATATTTGGATTGAAAATCAATAAGTGCGACCAACATACCACATTATTTTTATCAGATAACCCGCAGACAGTTCCAACACATCCCGCATCTTCCTCATCATTGGCAGGCTGCATAAAATTAAGGTGTAAACCATCAAAGTTGTTCGCATTTAATTCATTCACAGACAGTCAAATAAATAGTGGTAGCAAGAAAGGTACACTTATCCGATGGAGTGATATAAACTGCTTAATAATTTCATCATCCATGGTCAACTTTTTAACTGTATAGCTGCGCCAGTTTCGATACAAATTGGCATGACTGACTTCAACTTTGAACAACATTCGCTTGTCCACAAACATATTGAGCTCCAGAGGACATTCGACCGAGTTGTTCTATACAAATCATGCAGTTAGAACAAACATATTGACAGAAGCATATTTTATGTGATACGACATCAGATTAAATAAAGATCTAGGAGTGTTTTTTGAATTTTACCTCATTCATAGCATCCAATAAATATTGTGCAGATTTTCCGATGGCTTGCGTCACAACACGGTCAAACAGAACAAATGTGGTTGACCCTGTGTTGTCTATAAATTGAAGATGAAGCTTAAACCTGAAATTATAACATGCATCTACGTTATATAAAACCATTAACATAAACACTCGTCAATTTGCATTTGCGACAACAGCTATAACAAATTTTACTTGCCTAGGCACAACTGTCCTTGGTAAGCTGCACTTGTCACAGTAAATCTGTCCATTAATAGTGGTAATCCTAGAAGCACACTTACTACATGCTCGATAAAACCACCCATAATCAGTTTCAAGCTCACATGTTCTCACCAAGACAGTTGCAACACATTTCTGCATTAAAAATGTTACACACATTGATTAAGTAAGCTTTGATATGTACATAGAAAAGGAATAAAATTATAAATTTGTTTACAGACATCACCTCAGACGATTCAATCAAATCCTCAATGGTCATCCTCTGAGTTTGAAGTAAATCATCAGCCAAGGAAATTATAGTCGGATCAGTCATCTGGCTAACACCCTGAGTGAGCTCAACATCCGCACCATTCATCCTGCCATGTTTGATAGGATTATTAATTTAATTCTTAAAGTTTATATGATAACAGTGGACAACATGAAAGTAATTGTGTAATTATAATACTAAATTCACACCTTTCTACATAGTGAGTGACTTCAGGGATATTAGGATTCAACATCATTTTAGTACCATAAAAAGCATTGGAAATTCCCATGACACCTAACCATAAAAATAAATTTAAAATTGCAATCAGTCTACAAAATCTCAAATATATAATGCGGGCATGGAGTGAAACACAAACAGGTAAACATATATACTTTAAGCATTTACTAAAAAATACAGTACCATAATACTTCTTAAGCTTGCACAGCTGAAATACAACAACCAAAGGAATTGATGAGTCATGAGCCTTTAAGAATTGATGCATCTTCACAACATATTCATCCCAAAGAGTGCAATAAATTATGTTTCCCCTATGGAATATCATTTTAAACTAATTACTAATCATCCACATACAATTTCAAGGATATAAATGACTATGCAATACTAAATCAAGAAATCTTACTCCAAGTCTTCTAAAGTCGAATCCAAAACTTTGTTAGTCTTTCCTTCTTTCACAGTTTCTTTTACAGTATCCTTTTCCACAACATGGCCAATAACATCTATAGAACATAATCATATTACATGTTAGCAGTCAAATAATATAAAAGAAGCTGAAATGTTAAATAGTTGTAATAAAAAGATGCAGAAAACTACCAAGCAAACGATCCTCCTTATGAGTAGCCAAAATATCAGAGAAAGACACAAAGCTGAAAACTCTTTCAGGGATTTATGTAGCATTGACCTTGAAGAAGTTGGTGCCTGCCATAAAGCTTAACTTGTACTTATGATCAGTAGTTTTGAAAGTGGGGTCATTTTGAGCAACCATCAATTTCTCTAAGACATACGTTGCACCCTCTTCTATTTCACCCTTAAAAATTGGCAGCAGATGTTTCCTTATAGTTGCGTGAATCTTGCCACCATGCGCAACAAAATTTGATATAAATGCAGTTAAGGATCTGACTTATTTTACAAATAGGCTAACTATTTGAAACTGGTCAAAGGATGATTATGATTTCACTATGATGTTCATAGCACGTCACCATTGCTATAACTGATCCCAATGATGACAATAGATAAAATTGTTATAAAAACACTTATAGGTACACACTACATAGTTCCATGAAATGAAACTTCTATCAATCAAATTCAGAGGAAATTCTTCCAAAAGATCTTAACTCAGGACTACTCCTTCCTAAAATATTTTCATAGCCTAATTCAAGGAAATTCAATGTCATTATAGTTTCTTGGTGTTGCGTGGGTAGGTGGATGGTGGGATATTGGAACAACAACTATTGCCTTGTCTGTTACAATCTGTTGACTTTGTGAGTTTGTTCAGCATTACATCTGGATGATGTTTTCATATGTGTTGGGTTTTTGTAGATTGGCTACATTTTGCAAAAACATCTACTAGCCAGATGCTGGGACAGATGTGGTAGCATATGGAACAGCATTTCGTGAGTTGTGGTTTCGCGCCAGCTAGCGTTTTATATTTGTGTACGCAATCTTCCAAAGATTTGCCTGAAGATTTATTTTCCTATAGCTTGCTGATCAAGGCGCGTGTATCTGATTGAAGATTTGCTTGAAGTTCTATTCGCCTTGCTATTTGTTCCTCAAGATTTTATTCTATATTTGGAAGCTTTTTATTATTTCTAGAAGATCGTTTTCAGCTGGACCGGTCAATGTCCATGCTCTATTTTGAAGCCCAGACCCGTGGTATCTCAGTACTATATATTCATGAAGGCAAACCCTAGTTGTGTAACTAAAAACCGTGTGTGTTAGTAAAGCGTGTGTTTTAAGGTTTTTAGGGTTTTGTTTGTTAATTGTGAGCCTTGCTTGTATCACCCTGATTCAAGCTAAGGACTGAGTTTGTTTTGAGTTGTAATTTGTAAGCTGCTCCTAAGCTTTTAAGTACGGAGTGAGTATGTGTCATTAGCGTGTGTTTCTCTTGGTTGTGTTTTATGTTTTGTGTGTTTGTTAACAATACTGAGTGTGTTGTTCGTAGGAATTGAGACGGGGTCTCATATCTAGGAGTTCCTAGATAGAGTTGCCACTGGTAGGGTCTAGGTGCAAAGTCAAGTAGTGTGTCTGCGTTGGTCTTTTCACTAGAACTATAATAGTGGAATCATTCCTGGATTGGTATCCCCCAGAGTAGGAGAGTTGCTCCGAACTGGGTTAACAAACTCACTGTGTACTTTTTATTTCCGCTGTGTTCCTTTTAATTTGTGCTTTGTTACGCTGCGCTATTTTAATTGTAGTTCTGAGTAGACACGCGCTCGGATAGTTGTGCCAACATTGTGCACAGCATATTTCAGTCAGGTTGCCAGGAATTTCAATTGGCATCAGAGCAGGCACCCTGTTCTGTGTGGGTGAGCTCCAGGGAAAGAAGTTTCTGGCTCAATGGATAAAGAAGGAGGACTGGTGAACAGACCACCCTTGTTGGATGGGTCGAACTATGACATTTGGAAATCACGCATGACAGCATTCCTGAAATCTCTAGACAGCAGAGCTTGGAAGGCTGTGATCAAGGCATGGGTCCCTCCTAAAATAAAAGATGCGGATAATGTTGATACTGATGAGTTGAAACCAGAAGAGGAGTGGTCTACAGCAGAAGACACTGCAGCTATTGGAAACTCTAAAGCCCTGAATGCCTTGTTTAATGGTGTAGACAAGAACATGTTCAGGTTGATTAAACAATGTACTATTGCTAAGGAAGCTTGGGATATCCTAAGAACAGCTCATGAAGGTACTCAGAAGGTCAAGAAGTCAAGGCTACAACTGCTAACAACACAGTTTGAGAATTTGAGAATGAAGGAAGGAGAGAGTGTTCATGACTTTCACATGAATGTGCTAGAATATGCTAATACATTTGAATCCTTGGGGGAAAAGATATCCGATGAAAAACTGGTAAGCAAAATTCTCAGGTCCCTGCCTAAGAAATTTGATATGAAAGTTTGTGCTATTGAGGAGGCCCAAGATATTGGAAATATGAAAGTTGATGAGCTGATTGGATCCCTTCAAATTTTTGAATTAAAGGCTAATGAAAGATCTGAAAAGAAGGACAAGAACATTGCCTTCATCTCCAACACTGATGAAGATGATGTGGAGAGTAATTTAGATACTGATGAGAGCATCTCTGAAGCTATTGTGTTGTTGGGTAAACAATTTAATGAAGTTCTGAAGGGGATGGACAGACGCCCTAGGACACATGCTCCGGACAACAGTCGCAGCATCTATAAAAATGTCAACAATCAGAGGAAACCTAGAACTGATGACAAAACCAATCAAAGCAAAGGGGTGCAATGCCATGAATGCGAAGGATATGGTCACATCAGAACTGAGTGTGCAACGTATCTGAAGAAACAAAGGAAGGTGATGACTGGTTCTTGGTTTGATGAAGATGAGTCAGAAGAAGAACCTGAAACTGCAAAACATGTGAATGCCTTGACTGGAGTGTGCACATCTGACAATGAATCTAGTGATGAAGAGATAACATATGATGAGTTGGCTGATTCTTACAAGGAGCTATGTCTCAAGAGTGAGGAAGGTTGTAGAACTTTAGAAAAACAAAAGAGGACCATTGCTCTCTTGCAAGCTGAGAAAGACAAACTTCTGAAAATAAACACAGATCTCAATGATGAGGTTATCTTACTTACTTCCAAGATTGACAATATGAACAAGCAACTGCGGATGATGAACAAAGGTACTGATGCCTTAGACGAAATTCTGGAAATAGGACAGAAACCTGGAGATTCTAAAGGTATTGGGTTTGACTACAGTTCCTTGCCTCAGCAGAAACAACTACCAGTGAGACAGTTTGTGCCATCTGTTAGTACTTGTGATCATACTATGACAAGACAGATGCCCCAGCATCAGGTGAGACAACAGGCATCCGGATATAGGCCCAGATCAAAAGGAAGGTATTATGGTTGGGTATGCCATTACTGTGAAAGAAAAGGACATATCAGACCTTTCTGCTTCAAATTATATGGTTACCCAGACAGGACTTATTCACCAAGACCTGATCCCACAGTGAAGATCACAAAGAAGCAGTGGAAGCAAAAAAATGACAATCTCACAAGCAACACTGTGGATCCTAGAAAAACAGAACCTGAAGCTGATGAGACTGCTCAAATTGCTCATACATCTCTGAGAGTGTCATCCAGAAATGATTGGTACTTTGACAGTGGGTGTTCCAGACATATGACTGGAGATAAAAATTACTTGACTGATGTTATGCCTTATGCTACGAGTTTTGTGACTTTTGGTGATGGAGCCAAAGGAGAAATAAAGGGTGTGGGAAAGCTTGTGAATGAGGGCCTACCCAAACTTGATAAGGTGCTTCTTGTGAAAGGATTAACTGCTAACTTAATTAGTATTAGTCAACTGTGCGATCAAGGAATGAAGGTCAACTTTACAAAGAGTGAATGCGTAGTTGCTAACAGTAAAGGGGACATCCTGATGAAAGGTGTTAGATCAAAGGACAATTGCTACTTGTGGGTCTCTCAAGATAAAGCAAAGTTATCTACTTGTCTAATAACCAAAGAAGATGATGTGAAACTATGGCACCAAAAGCTTGGGCATCTGAATCTCAGAAGCATGAAGAAAGCTATTGCTGAAGGAGCTATCAGAGGTCTACCAAAACTCCAAATTCAGGAAGGAAGTATATGTGGAGAATGCCAGATAGGAAAACAGACCAAGATGCCTCACCAGAAGCTGCAACATCTGTCCACATCCAGAGTTCTTGAGCTATTGCACATGGACTTAATGGGACCTATGCAAGTCGAAAGCTTAGGTGGTAAGAAGTACGCATTTGTTGTTGTTGATGATTTTTCTAGATATACCTGGATAAATTTCATTAAGGAGAAATCAGACACTTTTGAAAAATTCAAGGATCTTTGCTTACAACTTCAGAGAGAAAAGGATTGTGGAATTGTTAGAATCAGAAGTGACCATGGGAAGGAATTTGAGAATGGTAAGTTCTCTGATTTTTGTATTTCTGAAGGAATATTTCATGAGTTCTCTGCACCCATTACTCCTCAACAAAATGGGATAGTTGAGAGAAAGAACAGGACTTTGCAAGAATCTGCTAGGGTTATGCTACATGCAAAGAAGCTGCCATTTTTCTTTTGGGCTGAAGCCATGAACACAGCCTGCTATATTCATAATAGAGTGACTTTGAGAAAAGGTACATCTACAACCTTGTACGAGCTATGGAAGGACAGGAAGCCAACAGTGAAACATTTTCACGTGTTTGGTAGTAAGTGCTATATTTTAGCTGACAGGGAACCAAGAAGAAAGATGGATGCTAAAAGTGAAGAGGGAATTTTTCTAGGCTATTCAACAAACAGCAGAGCCTATAGAGTATACAACTCCAGAACCAAGACAGTGATGGAATCTATAAATGTGGTTGTAGATGATGAAGGTAATAATGCTGTGACAGATGATGCGACATTTGACTTAGCATCTGACCTACAGGAGGAGAAGAAAGAAGATGAAGCAAGTAATAAGCAAGATTTTGAAGTAACTGGCCCAGAGAAGACTGCTCCCAACAAAGGACCATCTATCAGAGTTCAGAAAAACCATCCCATAGATCAAGTCATTGGCGATCCTAACCAAGGAATTACAACTAGAAGGAACCATGATGAGGTATCAAATTCTTGCTTTATATCTAAACTTGAACCAAAGAATGTTAAGGAAGCTCTAACTGATGAGTTCTGGATAAATGCTATGCAAGAAGAATTAACTCAGTTCAAGAGAAGTAATGTGTGGGACTTAGTTCCTAGACCAGATAATGTGAATGTCATAGGTACCAAGTGGTTTTATAAAAACAAGTCTGATGAAAATGGTACTATCACTAGAAACAAAGCTAGACTGGTTGCACAAGGATATTCCCAAATTGAAGGTGTTGACTTTGATGAGACTTTTGCTCCTGTAGCTAGGTTGGAATCTATTAGATTGTTACTTGGGATTGCATGCATACTAAAATTCAAGCTATATCAGATGGATGTCAAGAGTGTCTTTCTCAATGGGTACTTAAATGAAAAGGTCTATGTGGAACAGCCTAAAGGGTTCATTGATCCAAGTTTTCCAAACCATGTTTACAAATTGAAGAAAGCTCTATATGGCCTAAAGCAAGCCCCTAGAGCTTGGTATGAGAGACTTGCTAAGTTTCTAATCAACCATGGCTATAGGAAGGGAGGAAATGACAAAACCTTGTTTGTGAAAGATGAAAATGGACAACTGATGATTGCTCAAATATATGTAGATGACATAGTCTTTGGAGGAATGTCTGACCAGATGATAGAGCATTTTGTTCAGCAAATGCAATCTGAATTTGAGATGAGTCTTGTAGGTGAGCTAAAGTTCTTTCTTGGTCTTCAAGTGAAACAGATGGAAGATACTATATTTATCTCTCAAAGTAAGTATGCTAAAAATATAGTCAAGAAATTTGGGATGGAAAATGCTGCTCATAAAAGAACTCCTGCTCCCACACATGTAAAATTATCAAAGGATGAGAAAGGTGTGGATGTTGACCAAAGCATGTATAGGAGTATGATAGGGAGTCTTCTATATCTTACAGCAAGTAGGCCAGATATCACATTTGCAGTTGGAGTGTGTGCCAGGTACCAAGCTGAACCAAAAATAAGCCATCTGACTCAGGTAAAGAGAATTCTGAAGTATGTGAATGGTACCAGTGACTATGGTATGTTGTATTCTCATGGGGAAAGCACTGTGTTGTTTGGATATTGTGATGCTGACTGGGCTGGAAGTGCAGATGATAGAAAGAGTACCTCTGGTGGATGTTTCTTTCTAGGCAACAACCTTATATCCTGGTTCAGTAAGAAGCAAAATTGCGTTTCTTTGTCTACAGCTGAAGCTGAGTACATAGCAGCTGGTAGTAGTTGTTCTCAATTGTTGTGGATGAGACAGATGCTGAGTGAATACAATGTCAAGACAGATGCTATGACATTATATTGTGACAATCTGAGTGCAATTAATATCTCTAAAAATCCTATACAACACAGCAGGACTAAACACATTGACATTAGACATCATTTTATTAGAGATCTGGTTGAAGAAAAAATTGTCACTCTTGAGCATGTTGCAACTGAAGAGCAATTAGCAGATATTTTTACAAAAGCTCTTGATGCTAATCAATTTGAAAAATTAAGACGGAAGTTAGGGATCTGTTTATTTGAGGAATTGTAGCAGTTAATTTATGGGAGGCGTGCAACAGTTATTTTCTCCCTCCGCAACCGCTTGATGCACGCAATTCAAGGAAGCTATCTCCAACCTTCCTTATTCAAACCTCCCACACGCTACCATCATTATTCTTTTCTTAACTTCTCAGTTGCTTCTGGTTTGGCCAAATTGATTTATGCTGTTGGTACCAAGTCACCTGTTGATTATGGGGCCTACATTTACTATCAGGTTCTGGAGCATGCAAAGTCCTTTGCTATCAAGTTTCCTATAGCTTTTCCCACTCTCCTGTGTGGTATTGTGCTTCAGCAACACCCAGATATTTTGATCAGTACTGATGAGCCCTGTAAGAGGCCTGGCCCTATGGCCTTGGATTGTAGTTTGCTGTCTGAGAAACATGCTGCTGACTTAGCTGGTACTTCTGTCCGGACGTCTGGTGTGCTCACTAGAAAACAAATAATTCCAGATCTAACTGAGACTAGTGTGGCTCTTGGAGCTAGGAAGATGAAAATTGACAGGATAATTGCAGCCTTGAAGGCTGAATCTGAAGCTGAGGGTGAGCAGGATGAAGAAGAAGGAGGGAATAATAATGCTTCTGCTGGTGATACTGAGGAGTTCTCCGCTGACTCTGATGAATTCTGATTTTGATGTTTTCTCTGTTCTCAGTTGCTGTATTCTTTGTGTTTATTTTGGTTGGTTGGCCAAGACCCTTGATTTCTTATGCACCTGTGTGTGGTATCTCTCTTCTGTGTATGCACTATCTGTTGGTTGTCAGAATTTTTGGCTAAAAAGGGGGAGTAGAATTGAATTGATGTATGTGGATTTTTGTCATTGATTTCTGACCTATCTGTTTTGAAGCTTATCTTATGTATGGTTACATGTGTTGAGGGGGAGTGTAGTATGTTGAGGGGGAGTGTAGTATATTTTGAGGGGGAGCTCTCTTAAATTTTTCTTGGTGTGTGGAAATTTATTTTTTCCCTTATCTATGTGATTCCACTATATGAGAGTTTATTTCTCTCTGGTTGTTCCTATGAGGCTAGATGTTTGTGTTATCTGGTGCATGCCTCTGATTCTACTTGCAAGCCATCTTTGACTATTTCTCGCTTTGAAGTAATCTCACTCTATGCTACGATTTTTTTCTTTCCTTGTTGTGTGCCTATGTTGACGTGAAGGAATCTTATCTGTGTATCTCCCAAAGAACTGAAGGAACTGGCTCTAGAGTGTTTTAGCCAAAATTGTGCCAAAGGGGGAGATTGTTGGGTTTTTGTAGATTGGCTACATTTTGCAAAAACATCTACTAGCCAGATGCTGGGACAGATGTGGTAGCATATGGAACAGCATTTCGTGAGTTGTGGTTTCGCGCCAGCTAGCGTTTTATATTTGTGTACGCAATCTTCCAAAGATTTGCCTGAAGATTTATTTTCCTATAGCTTGCTGATCAAGGCGCGTGTATCTGATTGAAGATTTGCTTGAAGTTCTATTCGCCTTGCTATTTGTTCCTCAAGATTTTATTCTATATTTGGAAGCTTTTTATTATTTCTAGAAGATCGTTTTCAGCTGGACCGGTCAATGTCCATGCTCTATTTTGAAGCCCAGACCCGTGGTATCTCAGTACTATATATTCATGAAGGCAAACCCTAGTTGTGTAACTAAAAACCGTGTGTGTTAGTAAAGCGTGTGTTTTAAGGTTTTTAGGGTTTTGTTTGTTAATTGTGAGCCTTGCTTGTATCACCCTGATTCAAGCTAAGGACTGAGTTTGTTTTGAGTTGTAATTTGTAAGCTGCTCCTAAGCTTTTAAGTACGGAGTGAGTATGTGTCATTAGCGTGTGTTTCTCTTGGTTGTGTTTTATGTTTTGTGTGTTTGTTAACAATACTGAGTGTGTTGTTCGTAGGAATTGAGACGGGGTCTCATATCTAGGAGTTCCTAGATAGAGTTGCCACTGGTAGGGTCTAGGTGCAAAGTCAAGTAGTGTGTCTGCGTTGGTCTTTTCACTAGAACTATAATAGTGGAATCATTCCTGGATTGGTATCCCCCAGAGTAGGAGAGTTGCTCCGAACTGGGTTAACAAACTCACTGTGTACTTTTTATTTCCGCTGTGTTCCTTTTAATTTGTGCTTTGTTACGCTGCGCTATTTTAATTGTAGTTCTGAGTAGACACGCGCTCGGACAGTTGTGCCAACATTGTGCACAGCATATTTCAGTCAGGTTGCCAGGAATTTCAATATGTGATGGAACTATGTAATGTTAGACATGAGGGGAGGTTTAGGTGATAGGGTCATTCCTGCTTACATTAAGGGGACTTTTTTAGAATATATGGTTTGAGAAAAATGAAGAATACACTATCAAGTTGATTCTCTAAAGTTACACAGAACATCACATTAGTCATCCAAAAATATGATCAGGATCTAAAAGATTACCACATTAGTCTCAAAATATGTTGTAACAAATTATGCCAAAAAACATTTAGCACTGATGTGGTGACAGATGTAACTTGTGAGGACCAACTCAAGAGTTTACTCTGAAAAATCAAAGTGTTTTCAATATAAAGTAGAAATTTTGGAAAATATCAAGAATTTAATTTGAATTGCTTATTTTCTCATACTACGACCATTTCACCTTTTGAGATTTTCTTTCTTCTTTAGACATTTTTTAAGCTCCAAACTTTTATATAAGTGTTGTGATGTTGGATACTTGGCCTTGTTACAATTTTAATAATACATAATCCACCTGTTAATGCACTTGTAATATTGAATGAAAACTGATTCTGGTTCTATTCAAAAAAAGAACCAATGCGAAGATAAGCAACCGCGTTCCAGGAATATGACATTCAGTACAATGAAAACAATCATATAAGTAGCACACTTAATTTAACAAAAACATGTTCCAAGCCTTATATGCACGTCTCAGACAGTTGTGTACATGATTTAAAATAATAACTTTCCCTTATTCTATTCGAAAAAAGTACCAAGACAAAGATAAGCAAATGGCTGATAATCTGACCTTTTCATCAATTAAGATCATATGGATGCTTCCCTGCTCAGTAGGTTTGGCACGGTCTGGTGTTGTCCACATGTTCATTACACGAACCTTCAAATTGAAATCGATCCTTCCACCAACAATCTCTGAGATCTGGGTCATCTTCATTGATTTTCCTACAAAAGTGTCCAATTTGGCTTAGTAAAGAAATGCATAACACATAAACAGAGATATCTAATCTAATCAAATAAATGTGAAATAGCTAAGTATGTTTACTCAATAACAACCTTTGGATGCCATAATTCTAGTCTGGACAAATACAATTTCGCAGCTTATGGTATGCTTAAGGGTTTGGTCAGAAAATGGTGATCTTAAAGCATAGTAATGGATTTGTATTTATAATGCTAATGAAAAGAACAAACAATTAATCGTTATCCTTACATAGAGAAATAGAATAGAATACCCAAACCGTTTTGCAATTAATCGTTGCACATCTACCAAGCCATGGCCAGCCGTCTTCTGTTTCCATGCCGGTTTACTGCTCAAGACAATAGAATACCCAAAACTGATCTTACAGCTTTCGAATAGAATACCCAAACCTGGAGCAGTTATGATCGTATTCCATACATCGGCATAATTAAATGCAAAACGCCTGGTTAGAAGTGTTGCACATCTACCAAGCCATGGCCAGCCGTATTCCAGTTTCCATGCCGGTTTACTGCTCAAGACAATGTGCAGCCGTATTCTACACGTGCAGTCAACAACTTAAATCCAAATTAAACACATTTTAACCCTAGTTGAGTTGCATTTGGCGGGCTAGGGCTACCATTTGGGCTTATCAGACTGCTTAGGATTTAGATTAAGTTAGATAATATAAAAGTTGATATTTAACCCTTTCATCTCTCATTTTAAAATCTTCTCTCATTCGAAACATCTTATACACACATACACGGAAACTCAAATTTTTTTAATTGAGGTGCAATCTTCTTAAACCATCGCATCTTACTTGTACTTGTACTCTGGTGCCCTGTACTATGCTCATAATACTTATATTTGGTGTTTGTTTGAAGTCTAAGAAACACACTCTCTCGAACACATGACTATGAAATGATCATACCCATGTTTTGTTAGAAGGTTGAAAAAAATGACTCCTTAGTATAAAGAGTTTTGGGAATAAAGTAACTTCTATAATTTCCATGAATTTATTCACATACGACAAGGTGAAAATGTACATTCCTATATAATTCTACATGGTCTTTTTTTCCTTAAAAAATTGTAACTTTTTAATAAAATACAAGAATTTTTTTAGTCAGTAAAACAAAAGCCACAATAGTCCAATACACATGTATCTTTTTTTTTGACGCAATACATATGCATCCTCGGAAGTGTAGAAAAGTGATTCTAATAGTATATTATATTTGTACGGAGCCTTCCTAAGAAAAAAGAAAATAGTATCCTATATTTGGAGAAACAAACAAAAAAGCCAATGAATGTCGATGTTTATCCAAATCAAAAAACATGCGAAATTTATTTATATTTTTAATAAAGTAGGATAAATGATAGGAGTGTGCTGTGTACGTGGAAGTGAGGAGGGATGACAATATGTACATGTGGGGCGGTGGGGGATCCTTGCATGTTGTTGATGGTGAAGGGGTTCAAAGTGTGGGTCACTGACCCACCAAAAAAGAGGAAGTGGTGACCGTAATTTTTGTTTTTTAAAAAGAAATGTCAAATGTGGTTGAATGTTGTAAACTAGAAACTTTTTTGGGCTTAATTAAAATAAAAATATTTGCTAAAAATATATTAATATGACATCTTTATTTAAGCTAATTATTATGTTTCTTTTACACAAGCTAAGTATATTATGTTAAACAGCTTTATTTTAACATTTAGGTATTTTACAATGCAACAAACATTAATTATGAGATGGAGATGAATGTGGTTATAGACACTTCGCTTTCACTTACACCGTCTAACGACTTCTAGGATTCACATCGCAATTCTCAGAAATGGTTATCAACTTCATCGACTATATAAGCGTGGTTCAACGTCACACTCAAAGTACAATCTCATTCACCAAATTTTTGCACATAGTCCACATATTTCTCATACTGATTTGAGCGTTGGAGTGTTAACACACATGCAGACATCATTCTCATATGTGATGGAAGCTGCTTTCCTTTACATCGGAACACCGTGAACCACTGCGACAACAATCATCCTTACTGGAGAGTCACCACTACATTTCTCTGATCTTTACCAGACATATCACATATTATTGAACTAAGTGTAGAATCATTTTATTTATTTACGTGGAAAAACTGAAGTTCGAACTCAGTCCTTGCATATAACAATGCTCGATAGAATTTTTAGTTTTTTTTATTAAGGAGAATTGTCAGATTTTTTTTATTAGGGTAAAAGATCCTCTCATGTTAAATGAGAGTCATTGAATTTGAAATCTCCGCCTTTCATTTTAAAGTAAAGAGAGAGAAAATTTACAAAAATGTAATTTAAAGATAAAGAATATAGGAACACTTAAAAACACATGATAAAAAATAAATAGGAAAAATCCATTTTTTTTAGGAAAAACGAAAAAGATAATTTCTCTTTTTTCTCACAACGAATAATAAAAAATGTAATTTTTTCTCTTTTTTTTTGTAAGTTTTATTTTTATTTTCGACCAAATATTTGTTCCAAATTTTGTCCGTGTAACGAATTTTCCCCCTATGTAATTGTCTTATTCCTCTTAGGCTGTGTTTGGTAACACAAATAAACTAGCTTTTAGTTTACTATATTAGCTTATAAGCTTGCTTTGATAGGATGACACATGTTTGGTAAAAAGCTTTTTACATCAGCTTATAGCGTTTTTTGAGAAGCTATTTCAAATAGCTTTTGAGCTTATAACTTACAGCTTTTCATTTTTTCTTCCAATTTTAATCTTATTAGTTTAATTTTATTATTTTTTGATTAAAAATACTACCCACACTCATTAGCCCATTATTTTTTTTGAAGGAAGTAACTGCCCATGTTTTATATCACTTACAATTTGGTTGTTATCTCACGGTAATGCTTTTCATATTTTCTTGTTAACTTTTCTATTTGGACCTTGCTCTTAGTTCATGTAATATATAATTTTAAATAAAATTTACAATAAATATGAAGCAAGTTTAGTTAAATAAAATTCAACAAAAAAACTGTTACATAAAAAATGTCAATTTGATTCATAAAGCATATTTATCATTTTGAAGATTAAAATAATTTGAAATAAATTAATATAAAAAATTAAACAAACATGTCATTTTAGGTAATTTTATATTTATTAGTCACTATAACATTATAATTTTATCAAACACTTTAATTTTATTAAGCTAGTTTTTCATGCTATAAAGTAACTTTTCAGTTATTTATAACTTATTTTTATTATATGAATTTTTGTACACAAGACAACCATTAACCGATTCCTGACAGACGGACAAAGAAGAGGAGAGGGAATTTGTTTGTGTGAGATCTATCTAATCCATGAGATTAATCCGACGGCTGACAAGACGAGAGGAGACACCTCATTGTATCCGCCAATGCGATGCTGTTGATTTTAATGCTGCTGCTGCTGCTTCTTCAATTGAATAAGTCTGGATCGATGAAAACAATGAGACCCTTTTCATTCTATTTAGTAGCAGTGGCAACAGAAAGGAAAGAAAGAAAGAAGTAGTGATGGGGATGGGTCCTCCGAAGCAGACACCAAATATATCATCTCCTTCTTCTTCTTCTTCTTCTTCTCAAGATATTCTAATCCGCGAAACGCTGCGTATCAGTGCTGAATTAACCTCATCTACAACACCCCTTCTCCTCGATACAACCAGATTCATCTGCTGCGAAGAAATCGATGGCCGTAGATGGAAGTACGTTGCCGAGACTGATGCCTCTGGCAAATTCAAGAATAATTCCTTTCGCTCTCTAAGCTTACAAACCCCTAAACCTCCTCTTGATGAATTCATCTCCTTCGTTAGATCTTATGTTGTTCCCGAAGGCTTCCCTGACAGTGTTACCCCTTCCTATGTCCCTTACATGTCTTGGAGGGCTCTCAAGCACTTTTTTGGCGGAGCAATGGGTGTTTTCACTACTCAAACCCTTCTCAGTTCTGTTGGTGTCTCTAGAAACAGAGCCACTCCTGGTGCTGTTGCTATCAACTGGATTCTCAAGGATGGAGCTGGTCGTGTCGGAAAGATGCTTTTCTCTCGTCAAGGCAAAAAATTTGACTATGATCTCAAACAGCTTCGTTTTGCCGGTGATCTTCTAATGGAGTTGGGTGCCGGTGTCGAGCTTGCAACCGCTGCAGTGCCCCATCTATTTCTTCCTTTGGCTTGCGCCGCCAATGTACTCAAGGTTTGTTGTTGTTGTTGTAATCAATTCATGTCACTTCTCCATGCTGCTAAGCTAATTACTTTATTTTCTGCTCTTAGAATGTTGCTGCTGTTACATCAACATCAACTAGAACACCAATTTACAAAGCCTTTGCCAAAGGAGAAAACATTGGGGATGTCACTGCAAAAGGAGAATGTGTTGGCAATATTGCAGACCTCGTATGTTGTTATGTTTATCAACTTCCTCGTCAATTAGTATTCAATTTCATTGTACTGTTGTTACATTTTTCTAATATTGCACAAACCCTCTGTTTTAGCCTTTTCATTCAAATATCACCCTTGAAATATTTTAGTATGTTGAAGCTTTTTAACAAAAAAAAAATCAGTTTTTTATGATTTGGAGAAGCTACTCTGTCTCTGAGTAGCGTTTGGAAAAAGCTGAAGTTTTAATTACCTTTTCAAATAAAGTGTTTTCTATGATTCCAATCCAAACTTTTGCTTTACATAAACCAAAATTCTTAAAACAAATCCTTTTTTTACACATCCTTAAGTATCACTTTTTTTTAAAAATTCAAACAAACAGGTCCTCTCTCTGGCTAAGGACTAACTGGAAAACGAGTAGATATCCTCTCCGTTTTTCGATCTGTCAACTATGCTTAGGGTTGTAAAGGCCTGATGTATGTCATCAGTTTTAGAAATGCGTGCTTTATATGTTTTGCGTGTATACACTTTATACACCTCAAAACCATAGAAATGAAGTTCACTCCTGGCAAACCTGGTTAATCAGGCTGAGCCTTTTCTTTACGCACCAAATTGATCAACTACATGTTTGTGCATACACCTATTCTTTTGTATGCAAGTCGGTACTGCATGCTTTGAACACCACAACTTTTGAAGTAATTACTTTGTTTTGATTGTTCAATGCCACAAAAGGCAAAAAATATACAAAAATGATGGTCCAAAATCAAGCTGATTACTTTTGCCTAATTGATGTATAGCATAGCAGCAGGGGAGGCGGGATTTTATATACCAAAATTATGTTTTTTAGGTGGATTAAGGAAAGTAGAATGATATTTATTTTAAGACAAGAACAACTTGTTGGCAAGAAGCTGGGCCACTAGTATTGTTTTCCTCTTTGAGCAGTGCCTGTTAAGTTTAAAAGTTCAAATCCGATGGGTATTTGAGAAAATTTTAACAAGCAATAACAATGGTTTTGAAGGAACGAGTTTCTTGTTTGCCTTCTGCCAAATGAAACAACAAAAGGAAGAAATTAGTATTTGCTTTCACTGTATAAAATCATGAAACTTTGTCGTTTCAAGAATTAGTTGCAACTAGTTAATTTCCGCTTGTCCCGTCATTATAACATGATTGAGAATAAAATTGCAATCTTGGAAGGGTTGATACTTATTATTCTATTGAATCCGTTGATTAAAACCGGACATTCAAATTAGACTCACGGACACCCTAATAACAGAAAACTGAAGCCCAACTTCAGGTTTTGAATGTATAAAGTCGTCTAAAAGTAGCATCCAATTAAAACTATAAAGTTGTTATGATGTAAGGTTGCCAATTGAGCATTATAAACAGCTTCCAGTATCAAAGGTATAGTGTGACATAGTATGCCGTTAAAACATTTTGATATCTAAGTTAGTGATTTCTATTTGCTAGTGCTTTTTGTGTCACTAACTTATCTCCAAAGTTTTTTTTTTAAATACTTTTAGAATCTTGTATAAAGGAATTTTGTGCTGGTAACCTTGAATTTTGTTTTTGCCTTTTTTTATGAAATCATTCACCGAATCTCTTTTGCAATTTGCAGTTAGGTACTGGTTTGAGCATAATGATTGCCAAAAGGAATCCGTCTCTTGTCACCACTTTTTCCCTCCTTTCATGCGGATATATCCTTAGCTCTTATAAAGAGGTTTGGTTTTGTATTTCTAATGATGATGCATGGATCCGGATTGTCTAACTTTGAGGCGCCAAAGGCATCCTGCCTTTCAATCTTTATGAGCCATTGGATCAATCATGCGTTTCACAGGATGCCACGTGCTGTTATTAAATTTTTTCTAAAATACTGAAACAACAAAAGCTACAAGAACACACTGCATTTTCATCTCGTCTGCTACGCCACTGTCACCAAGTCTGCCAACCAAATCACCATCACTAACTTTGACCGCCGCCGTCTTGCTTGACTATTGCCTCTGTTTTGGCTGTATAATATCTGGGGCTTTGAGAAATTGAAACGGTGAGATCTAGAATTGAGCTTACATACTCATGCTTCGATGAATTAGATATCAAATAGCTGATGTTGAAAAAAACAAACTCAAACACAGTTGCTATGCTGCTATACCCATTTCTCTCTATGTCAGATCCCCTTTATGGCTTGTTAAAATAGATCACAATTGAGTCGAAGACGGTGGAGGCACAGGGAGGGAACAGCGGTGTGGTTGTGATGGTCGGGGTTGACAACGGCTGATGGAGGCACAAGGAGGTAAAATCGGCGTGGTTGCGGTGGTCGGAGTTGGCAACGATTCTCTGATGGCAGGTTGCTTACTTGGTCGAGAATGGCGGAGGGAGATGGAGTTGTTCCGTGTCATGTTTTCTTTTCTTTTTTTTTTTTTTCACCTTAATTTTCAATTTTTTTACAAAAGCTAAGACACATGGCATGATCCTTAAGCATTAAATCGATATGATGGTCCATGAGTTGAAAGGTAGGCTGACTTTGGCGCCCCAAAGTTAGAGAATCTGGATCCGATGATGCATATGTAGCTATACATCCAATCTGGTGTTTTTGACAATAATGCTTATTGTATTAATAGGTAAAATCTGTGGTTTTGCACACACTTAACTCCGCAAGATTCAGTGTGGCGGTAGATTCATTCCTCAAGACAGGTACCGTAACACTGCTGAAGTTGCACTAGCATCCCAAAAGAGAAACATATTGGTTGCGTATCTTTTTGACATGATCAAATAGTCAATCTGTGCCGTCCTTGTTGAACAATCTGTTCTCATTTACAAGTCATTTTAATGTCTACAAGCACTAGAGTTCTCTGATATACTATCCCACCATATGCTTCATTTATACTTTAACTGAACTAATTCATTTCAGGACAAGTTCCCACTTTGCGGGAGGGTAATTTGAATGAGGAGATATTCAGTTTTCCATGGAAAGACAGGCCTGTTGTCCTTGGTATTACAATGGACTGAAATAATTTGACTTGTCAACTCCAGCCGTTTTGTCTGAATAATTAAAACTGATTTTTTTCTTTTTAATTGACTGTGTAGGATCAAGAATCAAGGATGCATTCCAAGACCCTAGTGCATATGTTGCCATAGAGCCCCTGTTTGATGTATGTCCTTTACTCAGAGCAAAATAATTCTTAACTATATTTATTACTTTGATTGACGTTTCTGTATGATACATTCTTGAGTTCTTTTAAATTGATTGCAGAAGGAGAGGTATATCGTGACATATAATCCTTCAAAATCTAAGGTCCATGCTGTGCTCAAAGATCAGGCAAAGTCAGACGACATTCTAAAAGCAGCATTTCATGTGAGATATATGGCTGTCTTGCAACTTTATAGTACAGTTGGGGAGTTCTTATTTTGAAAAGTACTTAAAATATAAATAACATTATTTTCCAGGCTCATGTGCTTTCGAGTTTTATAAAGTCATTGAATGAAAGTAAGGTCTCATCTTGGAAGCAAAGGGAGGATCTTAATTCAAGTGTGATGCTCACAGTTGCTGATCTTGAGGCTTGTATTGCTGATTCTTGCAAAGTTGTCACAAATGCATACTGGCTTTTCAAGAATAAAGCCCATGAACAGGTAATGGAGAAAGCCTAACTTGTTTGTTCTGCATCATATTACATGTCCACAGTATGGTATTTGTGGACCTGCCTTGGGATAAGTTGTTTTTGAAATATAATTTTTGGAATGATGTCTTAAATTTTCGGACACTTGGATGCCATTGTATTTTGTTAGTAACGGACCCCAGTTAGGAATATGCATATAAAGAAGAAATAAGGATGGGCCTAGTGGTAAAATGATTAAATATGTTAAGTATAGCAATTAGGAGAGTATTTTGGAACAGAGTATTCCTAGATATCATTAAACATAGTGATTAGGAGGAGAGATTAATTCTATAATGGAATTAGTGGATGTAGCCTGTAGGACCACTTGGGAAGTAGGGCAAAATAGAGGAGATTTAGGAAAAGAGAATAGGTTATAAATAGTAGAAGAGAAGAGAGTGAAACTATCTAGGCAATTTTTGAGAGAATTGGGGCCTTGGGGCAGGGTGGTTCTGCAGACCCTTGAATATCTGTAGTAGAGTTAGACATGTAGTTATTGGGCCTCTTTTCTTAAAATGAATTGATGCCAAGAGACGGTTCAACTACATTCATAGGGACTCGACTCTTTTGAAGACATCTAAGTTTGAGGATACCACCTAGCACACTTGTTAAAGCTGATAGAAAAACAAAGTGATGAAACAAGAAATTTCTTCCTATACATTGTGTGGCGATTAATAACACCAATTTGGAGGGGAGTATATTTCTTTCCCATTTAGACTTAAATGTCTTCTTATCTAATGTCATCTTAACTACTACAATTGTAGTAAAAATGTAACTTTGCACTTTCCCTCCACTAAAGCCCCCCTCCCTTATACCAAGCAGGCCCTAAGTTAATGAACATTCGAGGGCTTGCATCGGGGATTAATTATATATCTATTTAATCATTCCAAATGCCTAGTGCATATAAACAATAAATCCATTTACTTGCAGGGTTGGACAATGTCAGAATCACTTCTAAATCCTGGGCGAGCTAGGCTGTGTCAAATTGATAATAGATGATAGTAACATATCCTCAGTTGGCTGCTGTTGGATTTTGAGTGCCAAACTTCCTGGGCCTGCTCTAGGTGAAAAATGAATCAGGCAAATTCTACCAAAGAGGAGTTGTTATCCTCAAGTTGATCATGCTATCTTTGAAGCTCACAAAAGCCAAATGAACTTTCGTCTAGATGCATGCATACATAATTTTAATCAGGATTAGTTATATGATTGAGTTATTAGCATGGCACATTACCACATACATACCAATGTGCTTTAAGCCCCCCCCCCCCCCCCCCCCCCCGAAAAAAAAAAAGTTGTGTTGCTCTGTTGTTTCTATATTCTTCATTTTTCTTAGTTCTTTTTGCAGTGGTGATCACTCCGTTTAAGTTTTATAGTTCATATGTTTGCATGATTTTAAAGTTGAGTGCCTAAACTTGTTCATATATAAATTATTAAAGATCAGTGTAATATATGTGATGCATGCTAATGGTATAATCCATGCATCAGTGTAATAATATCTTTTGATCTTTTTAATAATCTCTATTGATTTTAAAGTTGAGTTTTTAAATTTGTTCATATAAACTTGTAACATAAAAACAAACACATTCCAAGGCTTTTGCTATATTATACAGTGAGCATGCATCATACCCTCCTGAGGTATTACTATTGTCTGTTAGAATATTTTTATTATCTTATTATCAGTAAATTATTTGTCTCACAAAGTACAGTGGAGTGTTTTTTAAGTGCTTTTGCCAGAGTTATTGGGGTGCACCAACATGGAGATTAACATGAAAAACTTGTCACTGGGTGATGAAACGCTAGTGCCAAGATAGGAGGACTTGTGAACCACATCTCTATCTTGTTGGCCATTTTTTGATCGAGAGAAGGGTTGCTGCCTATTCCCGTACTACCGTAAAATCAATTTCAAACTAATCCTCAAGGTTACCTGTCCATGTCCTTGAAAGATTTAAGGGTACATTGTTGGTTCAACAATTTTTTTTTTTAGAGGAGTTGGTTCAACAAATTGGAGGCGGAATGTTTTAAAATCATGTGTTTGGTTCGATGATGGGAGGGGAATATAAAATGATTTTTGAGTCTAAGTATGAAACAAATATTTGTTTCCCATTCAAAACCCCTCAAATTTTAGAGGAAAGCTAAATTTGGTTTATGAGGAGTTTTGTTCCCCTCTCTTCACATCCCCTCTTCAAATAATTGAACTAAACAACTCAATAATTTTTTTTGAACGGAACTCGATATATTTTGATAATTTCAAATAATTCATATACTCCATTATCATCCAACTAAACACGGAGTACGGCCTGAGAAGAACGTCTATGTGTTCTAAAATGTTAATGATGTTAGTCTAAATGGTCTATTTGTTACTTTCTACACAAGTTTTTATTACTCATCAATAAATTGTTTCTAGTAAATTGTTTCTAGTCTGTCTGTGTGTGTTGAGTCTATTTCATTCTAAAATTTGATACAAGACGTCTGTCATACTACATTTATAGACTTACGAAAATTTGTCTTTTAAAATGTCATTTCATTGTCAGTAATTGCCCGATCTTAAATATGGCTCAGAAGTTACTATAAGCAAAACAAAGAGGCTCAGAAGATCATGTTTCAAATTTATTAGGTCTCTTTAATGTGTCGTGGGTAGGCGAGTGTTTTTTTTAATTAGTACTAGTAGTTGTGACTTGCTAACAGTAAAAAAAACAATTTTTTATAAGAGGAAAAAAAAACTACAGTATTTTCAAAGTACGTAACTCTGAACTTTGTAACAAAAAAAAAGGAATATTGCTGTTCACATTTTAATATTGGCTAAGAAACACCAGTAATTTACGCTTTTAATCCCATCGGCAGTTAACTGTCGATGGAAAGGATCCGGCGGCAGCTAACTGCTGATGAGAAGGAAACCAGCGGCAGTTAGCTGTCGTTGCCATATTTTGCCTATATTTTCTAAAACTTCACATTTTTTCATCTTAATGTGAACAAAAACGATAAAATGACATGTGATCAAAGTGAAAAAGCTAAAAACAACAAAAAAAGTAATAAATAAAAATGATAATTTGAAATTATACTTTTAAAAATAACAGAAATTATATTTTCTTTTATTATTATATATATGATATGATTCATTATATATATAAATAATTTGATTTTTTATTGCATTTTTATTTATTACTCTTATATTAAAATTATACTCTAAAAAGGAATTTTGATTTATAAATATATATAGAAAAGAATAGAAAAAGAAAAGAAAAATGGAAAATAATGGAATATAAATAAGTCAATGTGTGGAAAATAATGAAAAAATGCAAATTCATGCTCCACGGCAGTTAAGTGCCGATGGAGTAGAGATGTGAAACGGCAGTTCACTGCCGAAAAATGTGAAGTTTTAGAAAATATAGGCAAAATATGGCAACGACAGCTAACTGCCGCTGGTTTCCTTCCCATCGGCAGTTAGCTTCCGCCGGATCCTTCTCATTGGCAGTTAAAAGCGTAAATTAATGGTGTTTCTTAGCTTTATTTGAAGTGGAAAAAGTAATTTAAAAAAAAAAGTGACTCTGAACTTGTACTTTACTTTCAAAGTGACTCTAAAATAACACTCATACATTTTTTTTTCATCTCTGGAGAATTATAAGCGGCAGTGGAAATGGAAAAATAAAGGCTTAATTGCAGTTTTGGTCCTCCTATTTTCATCTTTTTGTGAAATTGGTCCCCCTATTTTAAAGTTCGATAGTTTTGGTCCCTCTATCATATTTTTTAACTAAAAAAGGTGATGTGATAGGTTTTAAATGTTATGGTATATGATCTGAAGTTGACAAAAATATCAACATCGATGAAATCGTAAGAAAATTCTCTTAAAAACTTCATTTAAAACATGTTATATCACCATATTTTAGACATATTATTAGATAGAGGGACCAAAACTGTTGAATTTTAAAATAGGGGGACCAATTTCGCAAAATAGTCAAAATAGGGGGACCAAAACTACAATTAAACCAAAAATAAATTTTCACTTTCCACACCTCCTGAAATGGAAAGAGGAGCTGACACATGGTAGCTCGAACGTGATTGACTGCATTTATTATATTTTAATTTAACTTTTGAGATTGTCACGAATTACAAATGAAAGAGGCAGGCAGGCAGTATTGGTGGTTGTGATTGACATGCTGAATTTCATTTTTTAAATGCTCATTTTTGTTTCTTTCAATTAATACAAATTTAATACTACAATTATAATTGCTTTAAATTTTTAATAAAATACTTCCTCTGATCCTTTTTAAGTGTCTCTTTTAGATAAATTTTTTGCTTTAAAGTTCAATGTAACATTAAATGTTGTTTTATTAATATTACCTCTGGTTATTTATTGCGGAGAGAGAAATACATGAAATGAGATATTAAATAAATAAGACTATTATAGTAAAAGTATAAATTATTGTATTAAAAGTAATATCATTTATCGATTGTCTTAATTTGTGTAAAACATCAAAAGATGTAAATGATATAGCATAAGAAGCAAGAAATATAGCATAAGAAGCAAGAAATATTTCATAAAAATATTTCATGTTAATTGTAAATGATAAAGAACTGAAAATGATAAATTAATAATTTTTTCGGTATAATAAGAAAAAATAATTAATGTTTCATTTGAATTTAAAATGATATGTAAAATAAGATGATTTTTTTGCTTAAACAACTTATAATATGAGACATACAAGTTTGGCCCTTAGCAAGCGCAAGGTGAGCTATGTTGTCGGACCTCACAATCTTAGGAGCCTCAATTTTTTTTTTTTTAACATAACACCGAAAAGTGTTAGGTATATATAATAAAATATAAAAAATCAATAGACATATTGTAATAGTTTAGTGGTAAAATGTACACCAAAAAAGTTTAGTGGTAAAATAGAATGCACTTGGGTTCTTGGTCTTGAGGTTTAATCCCGAATATTTGTGTGAATTTTAACCAAATATAAAAGTCTCAATTACATACACATCTAATAGAACATTACAATTTAATGTGCATTTCAGAGTTATCTATGAATGTAGAAAATTACTATATATCTTGATTTTTTTTGTCATCAATTTCCATTAACAACACAAATTAAATCCGTTGAATAATTAGTATTTTTTTCTATTGTTTTAAGTTTAATCATCCATGCTAGTACTAATTTGTTATAATTTTTTTTCCCGATATTTGTACTAGTTTGTCACTATTTAGATAGCAAAGACATTTTTTTAAGCAACAACAACCAATATACTTAAGATCCATTTTGCACTAAACAAAGTGATGATTCTTTTTAAGTTTTTGGTGTTTCTTTTTAATATGTACTCAATTTTTAATATTAAAACAATTAGTGGTTAGTGAAGTTCAACACAAGTTAGTTAGTTTCTCCCATACAAACTTAATTTTACTTGATAAGAATGACAATTTTTGATGTTATTTATAACTTAAATAGATGACTACTATTGCTTAAAAAATCTTGTTTTTTCATAGAGACCCATTTTTAATATTTGAACATGTCCTCCAATTTTATCGAAACGGCCCTGAAGAGACACACACACACATATATGGAGACATATCACATGAGAATGACATTTGTATGTGAGAATGGTAGGAATAAATTACAGCCATCAAATTAAAAGCAAAGGTTGAGATTAAAAGATAAGTTAGTGAGTCATGTGCCAAACATGTGTCTATTTTCACATCCTCTTTCGGTCTTTGTTCCCTTTCTATTCTATCATCTCTATGAACAATGGTTTTTTCAACTTCTCTTCTCGTGTATGCTCACAACAACTTTCCCTGATTCTCATTCATGTTCTTTGCCCTCCACACCCCTTTCTATTTGATATTTTTATTAATTTATTTATTCAAATTTAGACCTGCAAAATATTAAAAATTCCTAATTTATAAAATAGGATTAAAATCTTGGAGAATTCACGTAGATAAAAACGATGAAGAAGCCGGAGCTGATGGTGGTGCCGGAATCGGTGAAGGCGCCGTAACTGATGGTGGCGTCGGAACTGGTGGTGGCTATTTGTTTTGCGACCGCAGAAACAAGTAGGAGGGCTGCAGATCTTGGTGTTGTGAAGTACTTTCTTTCCGGCGAGGCGACCCCCTGGTGGGAAGAAGAGGTGGTTTGCCAGAAGTGAGAATGAGTATCTTGTGCGAGAATAATGAGAATAAATCTCAACCATTAAATAAAAAATGCACGGTTGGGATTAAAACATCACATTTAAACTCAGGGGCACCTAATTCTCACCATTGTTCATCTCATCAACTTTCATTCACCGTTGATCTATACACGCCCATAATTTGCAGATCCGAACCGAACCATCTCATCAGATCTGAACAATATGCCTCCTTCTCTCATCTTTGTGCTCGTTAAAAATCAACTTCAATTGAGTGCTTCAATCTTTCAAAACAACCTTTATTTCTGTTTCAGACGTGAATTGGGGGTTTTTGTCTGTTTTTTAATCAATTTCAATTAAGTGATTTCATGTTTCAAATAAACTTCAAATTTACGATTTCAATCTAAACTGCAGTAGTGTTGAATTGATTTTGAAATAAACTTCAAATTAAAATTTACGATTTCAATTAAGTGAATTGGGGTTTTTGTTTGTTTTTTATTTTTCATCATGGAGGTTACATAATTAAAATCGAAAGAAAAAATCAATTTGACGTTGATTTAGGAAGAGCATGTCCGAATCAATTTTTGAAGTTTAAGGTTCATTGTAATTTTTCTTGATGAAGGAAAATTGTAACTTTGTGCGAGGGAGATGAACAAGGGTGAGAATTGTGTGCACAATGTGATGTTTTAATCCCGACCGTGCATTTTTTATTTAATGGTTGATATATATATAGGGATTTGCTAATATACACCCACTAGTTTTTATGTGGGAGTATTTTAGCAACATGCATCTTTAGGTGTAATTAGCCACTTTTTAGTTATCACTTGCTAAAATACTCCTTCTAAAAAATAAGTGGGTGTATTCTAGCAAATGCCTATAGGAGTTGCTAACATACACCCACTTATTTTATAGAAGGTGTGTTATAGCAACATATACCTCAAGGTATATTTATCAACCTTTTAGTTATAACTTGCTAAAATACTCCCACATAAAAACTAGTGAAGTGTATATTAGCAAATCTCATATATATATATATATATATATATATATATATATATATATATATATATATATATATATAGTGTACCGTGTACCAGAGAAATTTTCAAATTTATTGATGGAAGTCTAAGTCAGGTGCTACTTTGTGATATAGCTTGAAACAATTTATAATATGAGACACAATATAAAATTGTGTTCAAAAATATTGTTAATAATTATTTTTATTGTATTTTTTCTTCCTAAAACCTTAGTCGTCACCACTTTTCTTCTTATTGATCTATTGAAGAGGGGTGATCCCTCCAAATTGTTTTTCTTTCTTTTTTAATTAAATAAGTGATTTTCGCATATTTTTTAATCTTATTTTGTTTGTTTTTGTGATTTCGTCGTCTTTGCACGACTCTGTTTGTTTTTATTTCTCGTATTTGTGTGGTGTGTTTATTATTTTACGTCTTAGTGTTGTGTTTATGTGTTTTAGGTTGAAAGATTAGCTTTAAACAATTGCAAATTTTGTAAATTCAATCAATGACTTTGGCGTCGTCAACGTTGCAGATTCGGATATATGATTATTTTGTAGACTTAAATATAGTCATATTTGTAAGCATATGTACTCTGCCGTTTTATGCTATTAACATGGACACTTTGAGTTTGTTCGCAGATTAATCATTTTTGTTTTTAGCGACTTTGAAATTGTATTATATCGATGTACTTTATCAATTTGATGAATAAATATCGTTTATTTTTGTTAAAAAAAAGTATTTTTATTGTATTTCAGTTTTAGCGCGTGTACAAATAGAAACAACAAGATTTGAACATTCCATTTATATGATCATGTTAATAAGTGTCATAAGGACACCCATTAAAAGAGTCAAAAGTAGTAAGTTTATATTGAAATCAACAATTTTTTAACTTCTTTTAAAATGTTGAATTTACAATTTTTTTTTTACCATTTTTCAATACAATATTACTATTTTTAGTCTATTAACCAATACTCTAAGACACTCTTTTGCATTCCTCTATTTATAATACCCAAACCTGTTGTTTTCGAGTTTAGAAAAAGTACCTTTTAAAAATTCAGAATTCACCACCGAAGATATTACCGGGTTGAGTCACGACCAGGTCGCTCTCTTTAAGACGTTTCGCGGCACTACCTGAGTTTGTGCAAGGTAGACTAACAACCGCGCCGCCTCCAGGATAAAACAACCCAGTTCACCTGTTCGATTATGTACTGCACCGTAAGTAATCGTTCGAGAATTTTACACCCTCAGTATGGTATTAAACCACTCTGTATGGTACAAAGACCACTCGAAACCGAAAGGACATAAAGAGTAGAAAGAGAAGAAGGACTCGTCAACACAAGTCGAAGGAGGGAGAAGAGAAGAAAAGCACAGGAAGCATCAACTGTGATTTTTGGGGTGAGGAATAAGTGAGGCCGAGCTCTCCTTTTATAGGGAGAGTTCGTAACAAATCCGACGTGATTTTTGGGATTAAGTTAAACGGATTAACTTAATCTTTAAGCACGCGGATTGGATCAACGAATGGATATATCCGAAAGGACTTCTGGATATTCTGTTGGATCGGATCGGAATGAAGCTTATCATTATCCGTAGAGCGCTTTCAGATAATTATTAAATTAATAAAAAATTAATTTAAAAATTTCAGGTGACAAAAAATATATTCTTTTTTTGACCCGGACCCAAGCCCAAGCCCAGCCCAGCCCGGCCCAGACGGATGGCGGCGGCATCGTCGTCGCGCGTGTGATATAAAGCGCTCACACGTTCGCAAAAGTGGGTACCCCAAGGGCACACCCTTGGAGGTCACCCCCCACTTATATAAACACTACTAGTGGGTATGTCCTATCCAATGTGGGACATTTTTCAATTCATACCAACACTAGTTCGTTCCCAAGGGACATGTGTTTATTCTTTCCAACTTCCACTCATATTCACTAGTGTTCCAACAATCCCCCACTTGAATTTAAAAATGGTTTCGAGAAATAACGCCAAAGACGTCTCAGTAAGGTTGCTAGTAAACAAAGGTGTCGCCTACAACTTGAACCTTTGCATAGCGGATACTATTCCGATTTAACAAGAGTTGCCTACATCATTGAACTCTATCTCAGACATAGAACCCACACACAAACCTTTTCAGAAGGTGTATTCTAAAGCCCGTGCGTTTATGGCCCTGCACGTCTATCCCGGTTTTAACGAACGCTCTAGGAATTCTGCCTCGAAATTCCATAGGAACCGGCCTCAGTTCCACATCCGTATAGGTGAGTCTATCAAGGGTACTCCTGTAGCTATGTACCCCACTCAATATAGAGTATAGAATAGAGTTTCTATTATCTCATCCTTCTTTCACTGCAGGATCATGCTTCCTTTGTCTTATCATAGCATGTTCTATCACTTCATGACTTGTTATTACCCATTGAACCTAAGTCTTGGGATCTCCAGTCATGTAGGTCGGGTTACCATCATTTAGTGATCTATAGGCATTAGTCCCATCCTACTGGATGTACTTTGGACTTTCTCTCTAGTTAGTCCTTTCGTCAAAGGATCAGCTAAGTTTTCAGTCGTACGTACAAAATCAACTATAACCGCTCCATTAGAGAGAAATTCTCTAATCGTGCTGTGTTTTCGCCTTATCTGTCGTTTCTTACCATTGTAATAACGATTCTTAATCTTAGCGATAGCCGCGGTACTATCACTATGAATTAACACAGCTGGTAACGGTTTTTCCCATAAAGGGATCTCAGCTAGCAAGCATCTTAGCCAACTTGCTTCTTCACTAGCAGTAGCTAGTGCTATCATCTCAGATTCCATTGTGGACTGAGCCAGAATGGTTTGTTTCTTAGATTTCCAAGAAACAGCTCCTCCAGCTATGCTAAATATATAGCCACTGGTCGCTTTGGAATCATCTGATAAGGTGTTCCAATCTGCATCACTATACCCTTCAAGTACTGCATGATATCTTTGGTAATGCAGTCCTAAAGTCATAGTCCTTTTTAGGTATCTCATGACTCTCTCAATCGCCTGCCAATGCTCATTGCTTGGCCGGCTTGTAAATCTGCATAAGAGTCCCACGACATAGGCTATGTCGGGTCTAGTACAGTCAGTGGCATATCTGAGACTGCCAATGATGCTCGCATATTCAGTTTGTCTAACACCATCTCCAGTGTTCTTAAAGAGTTTTACACTTGGATCATAGGGTGTGCTTGCAGGTTTACAGTCAAAGTAGTTATATTTCCTCAAGATCTTCTCAACGTAGTGAGACTGATCCAAGGAAAATCCTTTTTCTGATCTTGTAATCTTAATGCCAAGAATTACATCAGCTTCTCCTAGGTCTTTCATATCAAAGTTTTTACTTAACAATGATTTCATAGAATTTATGGCAGGAATGTTTGATCCAAATATGAGCAAGTTGTCTACATAGAGACATATGATTATGCAAATGTTATTTTCATATTTGTAATAAATACATTTGTCACTTTCATTCACTTGGTACTCATTCGAGGTCATTAAGTTGTCAAACTTTTCATGCCATTGCTTAGGGGCTTGTTTTAGACTATACAGAGATTTGTCTAACTTACAGACCTTGTTTTCCTGTCCAGGGATTACAAAACCTTCAGGTTGTTCCATATATATTTCTTCTTCCAGCTCACCATTTAAAAATGCAGTTTTCACATCCATTTGGTGTACAATTAAGTTATAAATGGCAGGTAAGGAAATTAGTACCCTTATGGATGTGATTCGAGTAACTGGTGAGTAGGTATCGAAAAAATCTATATTTTCTCTTTGCTTGAAACCTTTGGCTACAAGGCGAGCCTTGTATTTATCAATAGATCCATCAGGTTTCAGTTTCTTTTTCAAAACCCATTTACAACCTATTGGTTTGCAGCCTGGAGGCAGTTCAGTCAAGTGCCAGGTACCGTTAGACTGTAGAGAATCCATTTCATCATTTATGGCTTCTTGCCATAAGTCAGCATCCAAGGAAGACAATGCTTCCTTTAGAGTTGATGGATCCTCTTCTAATGTATAGGCCACATATTCGGGTCCATACTCTTTAGCAGTTCTTGCTCTCTTACTTCTTCGAAGTTCTATAACATCTTGTTGGATGTTTTCATCACTATTTCTGATTACTGGAGTGTGATCAGATGAAGTGTTCATACTTGTGCCCCCACTATTGCCCCCATTATCTCTTGATTTGAAGGGGGAATTTCGTTTCATAGAAATTAGCGTCATTCGATTCTATGATCACTTTAGCTTTTAGGTCATAAAACCTATATGCTTTACTATTTAAGGCATAACCAATGAATGCACATTCATAGGCTCTACTGGCGAGTTTAACTCTCTTGGGGTTAGGTATCCTAACATAGGCTAAACAACCCCAAGTTCGAAAATAAGACAAGTTGGGTTGTCTTTTCTTCAAAATTTCATAGGGAGAAACTTTGTTCTTAGTTTTGGGTACTCTGTTTAGCACATAGCAAACAGTCAATAAAATTTCTCCCCACCAATGAGGCGCTGCATCGGAATTAAGCATGATCGCAACTACTAATTCGATAAAGGTTCTATTTTTTCTTTCAGCTTTACCGTTCATTTCAGGAGAGTAAGGTGCAGTTGTTTCATGAATTCCGAGCTCTTTATAATACTCATTGAATGTGTGTGATAAATATTCAGTGCCTCTGTCACTACGAAAACGCTTGATTCTTTTATTGAATTGAGTTTCAATTTCTTTAACAAGTATTTTAAACATATCAAGCGCATCACTTTTATTTTTCATTAGATACACATAAGTGTAGTCTGAGCAGTCATCAATGAAGGTAATAAAATATCTTTGTCCGTTTCTAGTCAAGTTTTCAGAATGTATTAAATCAAATGGTTCAGTTTCTCTTGTTACTGATTTATGCGAGTCTTTTGTTATTTTTGCTTGACTACAAAACTGACATTTTTCAAAATCATTAGAAGATATTTTTGGAATTAATCATAAACCGCTCATATTAGATATAGTTCTTATGTTTACGTGACAGAGTCGTGCATGCCAAATATTAAAATCACACAACATATAAGCAGAAGAAGAAATTTTATTCATATCAATATTCAATTTAAACATGCCATCAGTGGCGTACCCTTTCCCAATAAAAACCCCATTTTTAGTAATAGAGTACATATCAAACCCAGCCTTATTTAAAAGAAACCCAGAAA
>CM031378.1:106586144-106611046 GCA_018208015.1 Medicago ruthenica | reverse complement strand
CCTCTTTCTTTGTGTGGCTGCTCTCGCGAGCGGTAACTTCACCGTCCCAGCTGCCATTTAAGGCGGTAACTTCACGGGGACCCCCTGTATACTAACTGACGAGCAGACAGGAGACACATTTACTTTAGACTTGGATGTGTAGCTGCCCTCACGAGCGGTAACTTCACCGTTCCGGCTGCCATTAAAGGCGGTAACTTCACAGGAACCCCTCGTATACTAACTAGCGAGCATACGAGAGACACATCAAGCCATCTTAATAACTACTTGTTCTTATTCTTTACATGTCTTAAATGCCTAACCTATAAGGTTCATAACTTAGAATTGGCTCTTACTTATACCTAGTACATATGAAATATTTCTATATTCCCATTAACCTATTAAGGTTCTGACTCATCGTTCTCATGAGCCATTCCTAGGACTTACTTAAGCCTGTAACTTAATTTCATAGATTTTCCAAGTTTTGTATAACCTTTGCTCAAGTAATGTTTTAATCTTTGGAAGCATTTGAAATGAACTAAAATGGTGGTTTAAGTTTCTAAAATATGTTTTAGAAAATCAGTTGCCAAAAGCCATGCACACGCGAACCAGAACTCCCAGAACAGCTCAACTAGGTTGGACTGTTCAAGGCTGGTCGCTACAGCGCCCTCCTGGTCGCTACAAGCGACAGCAGGCAGAACTTGGTCGCTACAGCGCCCAGTTCCTCGCTACAAGCGACAACCGTCGCTACAAGCGCCTGCGTGGTCGCTACAAGCGCGGCTAGGCAGGGAAAAAACCCAGTTTGGTCGCTACAAGCGACCGTCCGTCGCTACAGCGACCGTATCAGTAAAAACTGTGTAAAAACGTGATTTCCACCATTTTTGCCCATTTAATGGTACCCATGCTTCTTAAACATGATAAATATGATTTCCTTTCATGAATTAACAATTATTAACACTCATGAGCAAAGATTAAACAAGCAAGGAAAAATTAGGGTAAACTTGAAACTTTCTAAAACATGTAAAACTTGTCAAAGACACTCTAATCAGGTTCTATAATCTGAAATGAGCTCACCTAAGCCTTAATCGGTGCTGGTTCAGTTTGTTCTTGCAAACCCTAGCTTATTCCTTCCTTATTCTTCCTCTATTTGTTCTATTTTCCTCAAAATTCTCTTGCTAGCAACTTCTCAAGGATTTGGGTGGAAGCTTGAAGGATTGGAGTGAGAAAGAGTGGCGTGAGAGGGAGAGAAATGGGGAGAGGATGGCTGATTCAAGGAGAGAAAGAAGGAGAAGAACATGAAAATGGGAAAATATCTTTCCCTTCCTATTTCTTATAATCCTCTTATTTAACATATTTACAATTTTGCCATCGCATAATTTACTAACTTGCCACGCTCATTAAATGCTTCTAACTCTGATAATTGATACTAATAAGCGGGATATTACAGTCGCTACACGTGGAATTGCATCTTTACTATTACTAGGAGGTCGAACTGCACATTCTAAGTTTAAAATGCCTGTCCCAACATTAGACAATTCAACTTGCAACATTGACCATGATAGGGATATGGTAGATCTTCTTAGGCAAACCAAATTAATCATATGGGATGATGCACCAATGGCCCATAGATATACTTTTGAGTGCTTGGACAGGACACTCAAGGACATAATGAGTACTGCTGATAAAAAGTGTAACAAAATTTTTGGTGGAAAAGTTGTAATCTTTGGAGGGGATTTTAGACAAATACTACCAGTGATAGCAAGAGGTAGTCGTTCCGATATTGTTCATGCATCGATAAATGCTTCTTATATCTGGGATTATTGTCAAGTTCTAACATTAACAAAGAATATGAGATTGAAACATGGTTCTAATTCTAAAGAAAATGAAGAAACATCTCAATTCTCAAAGTGGCTTTTAAATCTTGGGGAGGGAAAGATTAATGAGCCAAATGATGGTTATGCTGAAATACCTATTCCAAAAGATATGTTGATAACTGAATATGATGATCCTATTCTTGCCATTATACAGTCTACTTATCCTAGTTTTCTAGACAACTACAAGTCTTATGAATACCTGAAGAGCAGAGCAATATTGGCATCAACAATTGAAGTAGTTGATCAGATTAATGATTATGTTCTTGGTCTAATGCCAAGTATAATCTGAGTAACTAATCACATCATAAATTTGTTTATACTACATATAATTTTAGTTAACTAATGTGTTATTTTACACAATGTAGGTGAAGAAAGGATATATTTTAGTGCCAATACAATTGATAGATCAGAGATTCATGATAACAACATTGTGGATGTATTGACACCATAATTCTTAAGTACTCTACGAACTTCAGGACTTCCTAACCATCAAATCAAATTAAAAATAGGATGTCCAATTATGCTTTTGCGAAATATAGATCAATCTGAAGGGCTTTGTAATGGAACCAGGTTGATTGTAACAAAGATTGGAAATCATGTTTTGGAAGCTAAAATTATGGGTGGCAAACATCATGGAAATATCATTTACATTCCACGTATGGATATGTCGCCTTCTCAATCTCCATGGCCATTCAAATTAAGTAGGAGACAATTCCCAATTGTTGTTTCTTATTCAATGACAATTAACAAATCACAAGGTCAGTCTTTAGATTGGGTTGGGCTATATTTACCAAAAGATGTATTCAGTCATGGACAAATATACGTAGCAATCTCAAGAGTCACCAGCAAGAAAGGTATTAAAATATTGATACATGATGAAAACAAGCAATTCAAGGACACCACTACAAATGTTGTCTACAAAGAGGTTTTCCAAAATGTTTGACAAGTAAGTACTATATAAACTACATCTACAAACATTGATAATATAAGTTCAATAAGACACTAAAGTATATTTCTCATGTAAGATAAATTTATAAATATTCGCCAAGATATCACGTAATTTTCAATACTTACGATTCATTTCACTATTTATGCAGGAGGATAGCTTTTGTTGTCTGGGTGATTGAGAAATTTTGGTGCAGGACTCATGTTTTTCTTCTCTACCTAATTGACCATTTTTTGAACATCCACCTGAAATGATGGAAGAAACAAATTGTAATGCATAAATAGTGAAGTTAGTAAATCTATATTTTTTTAAGAGACTAATAGATTGGCTGTAACAATGAAGATTATTATTAGTATGACACAACTTCTTTTACCTCTACATTTTGTGAAACAACGAACAATCGTAGAAGGCCATTAAATGCAAACCTGGAGATTAACTGAATTTTTGACAAATACATTAAGCACCAAAACAAATATCACATAATGTTTATGCATAAAACATAGATTACATACTTATAATGCCATATTACAACAACTCTTATCTTTATACATAGACTACAGTTGAAATAAGTAACATCATTCATTATAGATTCAAAAATCATTACTTCTTCATACAATACATAATAGTTCCCTTACAACAAAACCTTATATTAGTTTTTAGAAATAATGGAGACATGCAAAGCATTTTCCCCCTTGTAAACTGTAAATCCCAACTTATCACCACCCTGCAACATCTTAGCAACCACAAACTCATGTCATCCTGCCCATCTGTAAATTGCATTCGAACGTTTACCAACAATTGAAATGTTATAATTGCTAGCAACACCATTCTCATCACCTATAACCATTATGTCCTTCTTATTCGACAGCCATTCTTTTGCAATATTTTCTAGAAAATACTGTTTAAATATGGATAAATAATTAATTACTGACTATGATGTATATCAATAAACACATATAAAGACTGTAAATGACATAATTATAAAATTAGGAGTTTCAACTTACAAAAACACTGGTAGGTGAAACATCAAATTCAGTCAGAGTAAACTCCCAGTAATACTCATTCAGCCTTCCATTTTTGTGATGAAAAGTGTGCCCATTATGCTCAGAATGACACTCACAAAAATGTTCTTCAAATTCAGTTGGATTATAAGAAGCAAGATAATCAGCATAGTCTGGATCTAATGGACAACTACATAATTCAATAATATTAGATCAACTATTCACATGATAATAATAACTTATGAAAACAATAACTAAATACTAATTGAATTAAACAAAAAAAAACTCAAGTTATATGAAGGAAGCTTTGATGTAAGTACCTGCAAGAGGAAGACATGGAATGGTGTGGTAGCAAGTTACCAATAATACAATGTTATTAAGTACTCCAACTCCCCTCACCTATAATCTTTCATGCATTTAATTATACAATGAATGCCACCAATACTTTAGCCAATTATTATTATAAACAAACTATAACTGTAACTCATATATTTTTTATTATTTGGGGAAGATACACGATCAGATGTGTAAGAGGAACAAGCCAAAATAGTTGAAAGCAAATAATTTTCATTACATTTACTATTGACAAACTTACTTGATAGATCAAATCTAAATAAGCATCTATTATAATCAAACAAAATTGTCATTAAAGCCAAACATGCTACTGTCAAAAAAGAATCATACTTTTAACTTTATATACTAAAAAGAAAAATATATAAATTTCACTGCAAAATCTATAGAGGTAGTTAAAATTTATTTAATAACTAAACCATAATAACTTAAAACTATGTTTTTTATTTTTTTGAAACAACAAATCCTGTGTCTAAAAATAGTTTATAGAAATTGTGAAGTTCAAAGTACCTGCAAGGGGTTGAATATATAGCTTGCTTTTTACTACCTGCAAGTTGAAGGTACCTGCAAGTTGAAAGTTGCTGGGAAGAGACGCGGTTAGAGGCCAAAGGGAAAAAGTCAAGAATATTAAAAGCATTGCATGTGGAGTATTCAATTTTGGCTTGACATAGCTACTTGATATATCAAATCAAAATAAGCATCTTTTATAATCAAACATAACATAATTGAAAGCAAGATTTCTACTATATATATATATATATATATATATATATATATATATATATATATATATATATATATATATATAATCATACTTTTAACTTTACATGCTATAAAGTTTTTACCTCTTATCACATTTATAAGCAATTTGTTTATTACATTTACAGACTCTAATCACATTTATAAGCAAACTTTCAATTAAATACTTCTACAACGTAGTTTACTTCATGAAAAAAAATAAACCAATTTTATTGAGAAGTAATATATGTTTTCAATTTACATACTACAAAGTTGTTACCTCTTATCACATTTATAAGCAATTTGTCTATTACATTTACAAACTATAATCACATTTATAATATGCCTAGATTAATTTTATTGTTTCTTAATTTATGTTTTCAATAAAAATATATTATTGAAGTACTTTCTTTTATTTTTTCTCATTCAATTTATGATTTTTGCTGATAATTGACATGGTTAATATTAGAACAACTATATATCCATATATTCATATATGTTGATTTATACATGTTAATACTGTCATCAATTATTCACGCACTACAAACCAAAACCATGCAGAATCTCAAGAATAATGTCCACTACCATGAATAAAGCCTCCAAACATAAGATTCATGCATGTAATATACGGTCTTGCTTTAAATCTCATCAAGCAACATCAATGATAAAGTATATAAAAAATATTACTATATGCATTAATATTAAAAACACACGCTAACAAACAAAAGGCTGGAAAACACATATGACACATAAGGCATTTAAGGAGCTAGGAACATATTATAGATCCCGTTGAAGTCTTTTTCTAATACCGCTTGACCAAAACATTTTCAAAGCATGGCTGCCAGCAACAAAATAATGCTAAAGCATCCTCTTCATCATTTTGCAGCTGTTCGATTGTCATTTCAGGTAAAACAATATTTTTATTTACTTGATTTTTATCCATCATCCTATATATGTACACATTAAATTTGGATTAATTATACATGTGTTAAGATGTCTAATAATTTTATCAATTAATCATATGCACATACAGAAGTTAATCCAACTTTTGTAGAAAAGTTCAAAGATGAAATTGATGATCCTTGGTTAATTATTGATGATGAAGGTGAAGTGCACCCAATAAAATAAAATAAAAAGCTTATATAATCCAACCTTAACCGATGAATGGAATGAACTCAAAGAAATCAAAAACTTCCCAGACAATGTTGATGTACTTTTTGGTTATTATGGAAACAATATGTTTAAAGCACTCATGTTCAGAGAAATCCATTCTTATACCGAAATCCCAAAATTTCATAGCTGCAGCTTCTGTCTACCTGAAACAATTTTTATATTCAGATTACTGAGGAGGACTTCAAAAATCCAATCTTGGTTACGTTTCTAACTATTGCTTATAATTATTGATTTAAGTAAATTTCATGCTAATAAATATTTTATTTTTTGTGGACCTTGCCTGATCATTTTGGAAAATTTCTCAAAGACAATCATCTCAATAATCTTACTTTGTGCTGTGATGATGGGAAACATTACTACTTTGACATCTTTTTAAGGAATGACCATCAATTCACAACCAATTTAGGACCTAAGTGGATGGAATTTTGCAAGGCCAATAACTTCATACAGGGGCAAACAATCAGATTCAAATTCTCAATTTTAACTCCATACATGTGTCACGTATATCCTATTGATCCTTAGTACTCTAATTGGTATCATTTGTTGTAATATTATCTAATTTCTTGTGTAGTCTATTTTTATTTCCAAGCAAGTTGTTGTGTAATATTTACTTAATGTTGTTGTGTAATATTTATCAAATTAATGACAATATAATATTTTCCCATTTCTATTTAAGCTATTTAAATTAATAATTAAAGCAATTAAAACATATAACAATTGATTAATACTAAATATCAATAGGTTATAACTTACCATTTCTAGTAGGTGTACAAAAAGCAAATGGCTCATAGGCAAGCATCAAATATATGAATCGAACAGCGGCCCAGACAAAAAGCCCAACTACAAAAATCCATCATCTAACGGGTTGATCTGTTTATACCAACCCCAATCGATTTCATAACACAGCTTATACGCAAATTAGGGTTTGTACCAGCACAAGGGTCATTTTCACAAAATTACGGCAGCAACAACGCACGATTCAAGTCTGGTCCCTACAGGAATTCACTACAGGTCAGATTTACTATTTTTATCCACAATCTTTGTTATCCCAAAGTCAATTTACATGTACTTTTATACAATTCTGTCCAGATTTTGCATTTTTTTAAAGTTCCAAAATTGAACATGTCTCCTTATCCCACAACAGGCCATCGAATACATGATTTACACTTTGTTAAAATACTAAATTACTGCCTGGATTCTACAGATCTAATGAATATTCATAGCATTCTATTACAATTTACTTTAACACTGCATGTTTCTGTGTGTGTGTGTGTGTGTATATATATATATATATATATATATATATATGTATGTATGTATGTATGTATGTATGTATGTATGTATGTATATACCTCCAATTTCTATAAAAAAATTTATGTTCCATATATATTTATTTTTTTCAATACAAATTTTTTTCGTTTATTTGTAAATAATTATTATCTATGTCTATGTTATTTCAGCTACTAATTTTTTACTATGATTTATTTAATTATTTGTAATCTCATATTTGTGTATATTTGTTTTTAACTTTAATTTTGCATATACTTTTTTCCATCTGTAATTGGAGGTTATTAAATCATATGCAAAACATTAAGCAACTTCAAATCAACTTTATATTTATACAATTATTTGCTAAATCATTGGATAGGAAAATGATGAATGGAGAAGGAGGTTCATCTAGAGGACTCACTGTCTTTCAAACAATCATCTATCCCAAACAGGTTCTAAGTATATTGTCATATATCAAACTTTGATACCAATTTCTTTATAATTTTATTTAAATGTTGGAAATTCTCAAATTTAATAAACATAGTTTTCCAATTAACAAGATCCCATTAAAATCTGTCGGCAATTTGTTAATAACTGGAAGGATATAATTGCTAAGGAGAGTTATGGTTCCATTAAAGACCCGGCTGATAATTATTTTGAAATCGATACCTCGACCATCTTAACTGAATATCGTATTCATGCTGGAATAGTTATTTCAGTTCATTGTGGTTTCCATCAACCACAAAAAGTCATTCTGGATTACTAGCCGGACTTTAATCAATTTGACATGAGGATTCTTTACGACGAAGGAAAAGATAAACCTTACTATGGATTTCACCATCCAGTGAACCACCATGCTTTGAAGATGGCTGACCCAAATTATGAAGTCAATCCTCAATTCATTGCAAAATTCAGACCAGATGGTCAGGTATTCATTCCAATGGGGTTTGCAATGAAGTGGATGCATTTAGGAGAAACTTTAAATGAGGCAGATCAAGCAGAGGATGAAGAAGCTGAGGAAGAAGAGGAAGTTGAACAAGAAGAGGAGGAACAAGAAAATGCTCATCCAATCCAATGGGTTTGTGATGTTTCAGATGCTGTGGCTCATGGTCGAAGTGTTCTGGATAGTTGTCAACTTCCACATTTACTATAAACTATTCTTATCCACTCAAACATATGCTGTATTAGTTTATAAAATTGGTTGATAAAATTACACATGTCTAATTGTAGCACTTCCCAAATTGGGTGGCAAGGTCTGCTCATTTAGCTGCTGATGTTGATATCACCTTGATTAATGATGAAACAAATGAAAGAGCTGAATGCAAAGTTAAGAAATCAACTAGGTCTCCACCATAATACTTCATTGGTAAGGGTTGGTATACTTTTGCTCAAAACTTAGACTTGAGTGTTGGAGACCAGCTGGTCTTCGGATTGGAGGATCCTCCTACATATCTCCATGTTCGGGTATTGAAAAATGTTCAACATCCTAAAGATGACTAAGTTGTTCTGCCAGGAGATGATTAAGTTGTTATGTGGTGGATTACATGTGTTCTTTTCTGATGTATCTTAAATAGTAGTGTAACTTAATGTTGTGTTCCTACTATTGCTACAATTTGGTTTATGTTTTAATCTATTTTATGTCCCTACTTTTGCTTCAATGACTATGACATGTAATAACTTTATTATACTTTTGTCTACTTTGTTGAACAATCATACATTGTCTGTGATGATGTAGTATGTGTTCTATTATATTATTTGCCAACTAGCATTATAGTCACATGGAATTACATAAATATTTGTATGCATTCACTATCAATACTTTTCATGACAAAGGTCCACATGCATTTAAACATTATTATTTAAATACATACTTAACACAATTTATAAATGAGAAATTTTATAGGACAAACTGTATTCTTACAAAGTCCAATTCCAATTCAACGTCAAATTAATATTCCAATTCCTCTTCCAATTCAAATGCCCATTTCAATTCCATTTGAAAATATTAATGGGCCAAGACATTAAAATTCCAATTCCAATTTCACATTAATGGGCCGACCATTCATTTCAATTCCAATTCAGGCCAATTCCAATTTTCCTATTCTAACCATTATAATCCAGAATTACTAATCATATTAACAATCCACTAAACCAATGAATTATGACAATAAATTACTACATCCCACTACATATTATTCCTATTCACTAACTAAATTACACTATTTACATTAAACCTCCATTAAACAATTGACTTATCCAATTCCAATTCCAATTCAAAAACCAATTCCCATTCCAATTCCAAACATAAATGGGCCGAATTTTCAAAGGACAATTCCAATAAACCTCCACTATTAACATTAAACCTCCACTAAACCATTGAGTTATCTAATTAAATTATGATACATTCTACAACTCATATATTTATTCATTTTTCCAAATACCATTAATTTCATAAACTATCCATTAACCATAACCACTAAATTCTCCAATAAATTTCGGATCCCAATGGTTGCATCTTTTAACTATAAAAGCAAAGCACACAACTTCATAACGATGCAAATCAAACAATCTTCATTCCAATGGCAAATCTTGATCAATACTTTGGACAATCAAGCAAGGGAGGCTTCTTAACTGCACACATCTGGATGGTTTAGGGTCAATGTTGATCCAAAATCACCCCTCTTGATTGTTTTTCTTTCTCTTTTAGTTAAATAAGTGATTTTCACATATTTTTAATTTTCTTCCTCTTTGATCAAATGCAGATTCAATCAATGACTATTGGATCGTCAACGTTGCAGATTCGGAAACATGAGTCTTTCAGTGGCTTGAATATATTCATATTTGTAGACATGTGTACACTGTCATGCTATTAACATAGATGTTGAATTTTTTTTAGCAACCGTAAGTTTGTATTATGTCAATATACACTATCAATTCATCAATTTGAATGATAAAATATCGTTTATTTGTTAAAAAAAGAGATAAGAAAAAGTTTAAAAGGGATTGAAACATAAGCAATTTGGGTTCCACGCATTAATAACTTTTTTTTGGTTACTCCACGCATTAATAATGTTATAGATTGCTCAATCTGAAATGAACAATTGAGAGCTAAAAACTACTGCACATATTCGTTCTTAAATATAAGACTCTTTTGAGAAATGTTTTTTGTGTCTTCTTGTAAGAATCATTTGGTATTTTCAAGTACATTAATTAATTTTTTACCAACATATCTTTATTTATTTTATATCTTTTTCTTCAATCAACATTAAATATTATATTGAAAACATAAACTAAATATCTCTTAAAAAATAAAATTGTAAAAATAATAATAATTACAAATAAATTTATTACGACTGTCAATTTTTTTAATTTCCGTTATTTTTTCAAAAGGACCTAAGCGTGTAATAGAGTGATTTAATTACAGCAGGGGATCCTAGTTCGCCACGACAATAAGTGTGATAAGGTTTTCAGAATGTCCATTTGGAAGCATCGGAGACATTTATTGCCTGTTTTTCTGCATGATTTCTGAACTCCCTCAATCGGCAACTTCTTCTTCTTCTTCTTCATGGTTAATTAAACGAAACGATATTTGAACAACCTTGTCAGGTATATCCAATCGTTTTCTTACACTTCTTCTTCTTGTGCCTTTTAAAATTTCGATCGATATTAATAATGTATTATTGATTTATAGCCTATAACTATTACTCTATATTTTCTTTCTAACTAATTTGTAAACAGATTAGTTTCTAACATTGAATTGAAATTTATTGGTAATTGTAATTGTAATTGTTAATGGTGATTTTGATCTACTAATTCATTCATTTTGAATGAAACTCTGCTACTTGTTGGTTATTGTAGAAGAAAACTAAGCGTCTTCATGGCGATGAGTGCTAGGGACACTCACTATAACAGCACTTTTAACACTCAATCTCCTATCGAATAAAATACATGTGGGTCCCACTGTTATGGAACTAGCCCCACGTAAAGTGATGGGGCCACATGTATTTCATCCAATAAGAGAGTAAATGGTGTAGCGTTGAGAACTTCGAGTGTACTTCTATCAAGATCTCATGTTAAATCTTCTCGATGTCAATTCTTATGGGTAGTCTATAAAGAGTCTTTAAATGTGCCCCTTGCGAGCGGACGGTGGAATTGGTTCCCTGGATTAATCGGTCCTTAGACCGGATATTGGGTAAGAAAGAGAGTGAGTGGTAGAAAAAGTGTTAAGAGTGAGTGTTTCTAGCACTATTCATGTATGAATTGATTTATTTGAGTTTAGTTACCGGTGAAACCACTTGTGAGACTGTTTGAGAGAGTTAATGGAAACTACTTATGACATGTCTGTAAGTTGTTTTTAGTTGATTTGCATAAAAACTTCATTCCATTGTTGTTGTCATTGAAAGAAACTCTACTACTTATTAGTTCTTTGATTTCTAATACTGTTTTCTTGAAGAGCTTTAAGCTTCCGAACATGACAGAAGAAAACTAAGGGTTTGTCTGGATTGGTTTATTTGAGCTTATTTACTTGAACACTTGTGGCCGTGGGACTGTTTGAGAGAGCTTATGAGATGTCTATAAGTTGTTTTGAACTCATTTCAATAAACTCTCCACAATGGCTTATGAAAATAGTTTATAACATATGAAAACATTTTGATTACATTTTATATTTTCTTATAGAAATAGCTTATTCATAAGCATTCATATAATATGGGCATAAAGTCTATTTATCCAAACAGGGCCTAAGTATCTTAGAACTTCAACTTTTCAGGTAACGAATGAAGCATTAGTAAGTAAGTTGATGGGCAGTGATGAGGCTCAACAGCTATTGCTTTCAGAGTCAAGGGAACATTCTCATCTCAATGAGAAGAGTGACCTTCTTCAGAGAAGAAGACCACGGCGAGGCAGCACTTCAGAGACAGATATCAATCTGCAGCAAGAACAGAATGGTGTCCTCCAAACCCCTTTATCTCCACAATGTATAACTGAAAAACAAGAAGCAGAATTCAAGTTCAGGCCAGTGCTCTTGTGTTTAGCAGCATACCTAGGCACAGGTACCTTATGTTTCTTTCTAACAAGTTACCAAATCGAGGGCATAAAAACAAATGGATTTCTTGATGCCCTTTATTTCTGTGTTGTGACAATGACTACTGTTGGATATGGAGATCTTGTTCCAAATAGCACTATAGCAAAACTCCTTGCATGCATTTATGTCTTCACTGGCATGGCTCTTGGTGGCTTAATTCTTAGCAAAGCAGCAGATTACATTGTTGAGAAACAGGAAATATTTCTTGTTGAGTCCATGTGCAAGGCTGAAAATTTTGGTCTACAAGAGGTTGCTAAAGAACTTGGAACTAAGAAAAGCAAATACAAGTTTGTGCTTGCAGTAGCCACTTTTTTTGTGCTCATGATTGCAGGAACTGTTTTTCTGTATTTTATTGAGAATCTAGATTTTGTAGATGCACTCTATTGTGTTTGTTCCACGGTCACTACTTTAGGTTATGGGGATAAGAGCTTCTCGACTGCTGCCGGTAGGATTTTTGCCGTGTTTTGGATATTGAGCAGCACCATTTGCTTGGCTCAGTCTTTTGCTTATCTTGCTGAACTCTATACTGAAGATAGACAAAGATCATTGGCAAAAATGGTTCTCACCCGAAAATTATCACTCAGTGATCTTGAGGCAGCAGATCTTGACGGAGACAAAGCTGTCAGGTACTAAAATACAGTAATAGATGAACTATTTTAATAGACACTTCACAATTGCAAGGATATATTTTCCAATTCGCAATAATCAGAGATTATTTTGACTGATGCTTATAATTTTGAGAACCAATTTACAGATTCACTCATAAGCTATGAAGCACGGACGAGATACGTGTATCCGATACGGCGATACGACATTCATTGAAAAATATAAGATACGATAAGTTTAAGATACGTGTATAAAAAAATTAAAATAAAATGGAAATTAAAATAAGGAGTGCTCTACTGCACTTTCCTTCAAAGGTGGATACTCTAGTAGTGCCTAGTGAGTTTGTTTGTATTCTACTATCCTCTGTATAGTGGTTTGTTCAGAGTTCAGAATTAGTAACTGTGAATATGCACAACCGTGAATTGAATTTGCACACTAAAAGAATTATGGGAAAAATAAACCAATCTTAAAAAATGCTTAGAAGTTAAATGGGTGCATCAGAATTTAGATGAATCAATAAAAGTAGAGAGAGGAGGAGGTCATTAAATTAGAAAATAATTAAGGAAAGGAAAGCTAATCAGTCAGATGTATCCGAGGCGTGTCGACGACGTATTGCGGAGTGTCGGCGATGTATCAGAATTTTTTATTTTTATTTTTTAATTAAAAAATTTCGGATACTCCTTCGATACGTATCGACGGCGTATCAGAGCGTATCGGATACATATCGGTGCTTCATAGCTCATAAGAAAAGTCCGTGCTAAGCTTATATTATAAATGTTTGTATTCTTTTATTTATATCATTTGCACCGGGAGATGCAGTAAGTTCATATTTATAACACCTCATCACTAATTGCATTGATAGATTGCTCCAATAATTTAGCTACACTAAGCAATTAGATCCTCATATTGATCAACAATTTTTTCCCAGTGCTGCAGAGTTTGTTGTATACAAGTTGAAGGAAATGGGAAAGATCAACCACGAAGATATTTCAGCAGTGATGGAGAGTTTTAGAAAACTAGACTGTGATCAATCAGGAACTCTGACTGAAGCTGATATCAGAAATTCTGAATTCTGAACTATCTTTTAACATCATCTGCCTTACTATACACATCATGAATTTTAACTTAAATTATCATTTTGTCGTTGATAATTTTCAAAATTAATTGAAACTTATAGTTAATGCTACCGAATAAACAAGTTTATACTTTTAATGAATGGTCTTAAAATGCAAAAAACAACTAGATTTAATGAATACACATTTGAGCATTTATACTTTTATTTTCATTCATGTTTGTGGCGTTCTTTATACACATAGAATTGATGCAATGCAATTTTCTTTTTAGAATGTTTTGGTCTCTATCTAAACTAAGCGTGAAAGAGTGGAAACTTGACCAACGTTCATGCATGCATTTAGAAGTTTTGAGCATCCTCTGTATTTCTAGCATTCCTGCTACATAATCCAAGAGCCCTTTACCAGCTTTTTCAACACGACCTTCAGCTGAGAGTTTGGTCAAAGAACACAGTAGTGGAAGCAAACAAAGACCAATATTTCAAAATGGTCATAATTCTTGGGCACGTATAACACAAAGGAAAAGGCTAGTGAAGTTGTTATTGCTATGGAGACTTAATATTTATATTGGAGACGCTTTCCTTGTACATCCATAACCTCTTGCTATTCGTGAGAGGAAGGAGATAAAACAATAGTATGGTTATTTATATACATTAATTAACGAGTTTGCTATTGACAAGGTTAATATTTACTCCCTCCAAATTTAAATATAATTAAAAATGTACATGAATTTGGTTCGAATACGAAATGCATATACTTTGAGAGTTTAGAGGGAGTACTCCTGGAGATTTTTGTGTATGGTTTCAAAGCTAGTTGGTCGGGTGTGGGTTACACTCATGCAGTCATGCTTACATCGCATCACCTTGAATGGACACCTCCATAGACAATCAAGGTGTTTACAAAGTGAAATGAGCTAAAATCGAGCCTAAACAGTCAATACAAAGGAAATTTCTAGACTTGTCTATTTGGGAAGTAATCTAATTTGTGTGGAAAATTGGATGTTCACTATTTCTCAATTTTCCACATCTACTATGCATTTAATCCCCTCTATAGTAAATACTGGACAAAGAAGCACAAGACAACGCAATATAAAAGCTTAACAACATAGGACAGACTTTTATGGTATTGAATATAATTTTGTCTTTTACGATTTTTTGGTGGGCAAAAGACTATTTTGCTGTGTCAAACAACTTGTATAAGACAAAAAGTTGTACCATAGTTTAATTAGAGACAAGAATTTAGTTTTTTGTCGTGTCTCTTGTTTCTAGTTTGTACCGACCTTAAAACAACTTTACAAATAAAACATTGTACGACTGAAGTTGTTATGTCTTATGATTTATTTTTTAACATATCAAACACATCCCTAATGCATATAAGAGTGTTGTCGTTTGCCTAAAGTAGTTTATTTATCCGACTGCGACCTCCACATTGACCAATACGTAAAGGACATATGCTTATGGCATCACGTATAAAATAATATAGTAGTATACTTTAGTTTTTTTCTTAAACATTTCATTTTTAATCTACCAAATCAGAAGCACCATAAAATACACGTAGAGAGGACCAACTGAAGCTTAGCTTGAACCCACTTTCATAACATCACTATCAAATAAATACTAATGGTTTTTTTTTTTGTTACAATAAATACTACTTCCTCCGTCCCATATTAGATGACATATTTTGACCATATTTTTTTACTAATATACAAAGATAAATAATATCATATAAGATGTTGTTGGATTCGTTTTCAAAATATTAAATTTTCATAATTTTTTTCTAAAAGATAGTTAAAGATATTAAAAATAAAAAATATGTATTGACATGTGTGACAAAGTCAACTATGTCACTTAATATGGGACAGAGGGAGTAATAGTTAGTATAGTAATGATGAAATTATATTAAGAAGTCAAACATGTTAAATCATATATTTTGGTCAAAAAAAATGTTAAATCATACAAAATTCAACTTTGAATGATGGTATATCATGGTTTGATTGGTTTGTACACTGCTGACTGCCCCCTCTCTTGAAGTCATTGTTCATTTTGTTGTTGGTAAACCTTCTCTTTGTCGTGTACCAAAATATATCGACATTTGGTTTTGGCCCCGTGCAGTGTTGTTCAGAAACAGCTGGAGCCGTAGACATTTTTGCTAAAAAATGCGTTTCTCTTAAATCTCATGTCGAATCTCTTCGGTCTCAAGTTTTAATGAGTTAGTTTGGTTTTTTTTTTTTTAAATATTATAAAAACAAAAAACGTATTTTTTAAATTTATAGAATAATTAATGTATCTAGTTTATGATATATCACATACATCAAATATTCAATAAATTTAAAAATAGTCATTTTATACTTTTAAGCAGTGGCAGAGCCAACAATATAGGACCGAACCGATGACACAACAGGGATCGAACCGATGACACATAGTTCATAGGCGCACTGTTTCTCCACTACACTGGATGTATATGCTTGAATTCTAAATGCAAATGTTAATATATATATATATATAACTTTTAGGTAAAAATGTGTATGCATACCTATTAAAAATGAAAACTTTGTGACTTTGGGGAGGCCATGACCCTCCCATGTCCCCCCGGCTCCGCCTCTGCTTTTAAGCAAAGAAGACAAGTTATATGAATATTAATCCTAAATTAAATTGTTCTCCCAAAACAACTTTAATTCGTCGCTTTCAAATTAGAATCATGAGTACCACTCATTTCCTTTGTTACAATCGCAGTCTTATCTAGATAAATGTCCATAAGTACAATAAAATCATCACTAAACGGTTTTTGCGGTTAAGCAATTAATAATCCAAATTGATACAGTATACATTTTGATAATAATGGACACAAATAGAATAGGACAAATTCGTAACAAAAAGGAAAAAGAAAAGAAAATGACAAATAATCTTGTCGTTTTAGTTATCAAATGATTTCGGATCCTTAAAATTAAACCCTTGTAATTATGCCTACTTTACATTTATCATTGACCCTGATTGGTATGTGATAATGATCCTATCTAATTAGTATCTCAATAATAATTAATATTGAACATTGAAGCAAAATGTGTCAGCAAATTATAAAGAAATTTGCAATCCATGTAATAAGGCAGCGAAAAATTATTGAGTAACTTTATACTTGGTGTCCATGTAAATCGGATCTTCTCCTTCACACTTTCTCTCTTCATTAAAAATTAAAATTATACTGTAATTAAGAGCGAGAATGAAATTGAGAGATAGAGTTAGAAGAGGAAATGAGAGAAAATTGAAGGGGAGGGAGGATCCATATGACCATATCTATGTCCGTCCATAAACCTTATTTTAAGTCAAATCAAACCCAACTGCTGTATTATCATAACTGTACTTGAGGTGAGTACAATGCTTCTAGAAACTAGGGTTTCTGTGCTGTGTTTAGGTCATGCCTCGGGAATGGTCCCGAGGTTACTATTTGTAGCCTTTTTTGGGCCTACCCGGTCATGGTTTTGGGCCTAAATCATAAAAGGGCCAAAACCCTGACTTGGGCGCCCTCCTAAGCTGCTGAGGGCGCCCCCAAAGGGTTATGTGTGATTGTCAAGTGGGCCCTATGCCCTCTTGGAGGACGTCCAGCCCTATTTTAAGGGTTCACACCCTTGGCTTTGGGGTCTTAATTCCTAGATAGTGAGAACTACGGTCCACAGCCCAACAAGCACGAGTCTTGGTACAAGGCGAAGTGATTAAACTGTTTACAGGGGGTTTGTCTATGACCTTTTGCCCAACAAGTGGGACTTAGTAGCTACGAAGCCATGTGAAAAAATTTTATGAATACCAGCCCAACATGGGTGTTTAAACCCTGCATGGGTACTAGCCCAACATGGATACTAGCCCAACGTGGGTATTAGCTCCATGTTTTGTTTTGGGTACCTTAGTGGGCGGCACTAGCCCTACGAGAGTGTTGGGCGCCAGCCCAACAGGAATATTTATGCTAGCCCAACAAGCACAAGTCTTGGTACAAGGCGAAGTGATTAAACTGCGTGTAGCTCGCCGCGTCCTTTGGACCGCGTGCTGAGCACGCCTCTTATTGGGATCCGACGGCTGGCGTGAGGCGACCGTTCGCTCTTGCTGACGTGTCCGAATCGTAGCGGTTCTCGGAAATCGTGCCAACTTAAGTGACGTCATCTGCGCGTTTCCCCAGGCTTTTTCGCTTTTAACTGAAACAGATTTACTTTACTTTGTACTTTCAGATTCTCCTTATCTCTTTTTCTTCCTTTGTCTCCGTCCTTTCCTTCCTATTCGTTCTCTTTTTCTCGTTCAAGCGGTTGCGGTGTTCGTGGAGAAAATTGCAGCTTACTGTTTTACAGATCGTCCGGAGTACTCGTTCGCTTCTCAAGCCCTCCATTTGTCTAGATCCAGGTACCTTACTTGATCTCGTTCTTTTTGCTTTAACATTCGTAGTATGGTGAGAATTAGAGAGTGCGATGCGGCGGGTAGGGAGTTATCCCCAGCTAATTCGGAGGAAAGGTGTAGGTTGTGGGGGGAGAGCGTTAGGCATGCGAGACGCTCTGATGGAACCATGGATTGGGTGGTGTTCGATAAGGCCTACTATGGCCACCCCCTTGAGACGGAGTCTTCGATTGGTTTGGACAGGGGTGAAGCGGGAAGTATTAGTGGAGATTCATCTGACGTTATTGTTCGTTCTGTTCGCCCAGGTCCGTTCTGTAGGAAGGGAATTTGTTACATGGCGTCTTCTAGTGATTCAGAACAAGAGAGTTTCGCCGACGAGGTGCTTCGTTCTGAGTCTGTATACTTGGACTCGTAACGGGTGGCGTTTTTCCGGAGTAAGCTGCACGTGTCTTCTACGGGATTTGAGGAGGACGTGGTTTTGGAACCTTGCCGTCCGGGCGAGAGAGTATGCGCACAGAGGCCGAAAAGTCTGAAGAGTGAGATGTTTCATATGTACACCGCTGTTTTTGAGGATCTGGGCGTGAAGTATCCCTTCACGCCCTTTGAAGTTGACATGCTCAACTGTCTCAATGTCGCGCCTTCTCAGCTGCAGCCGAATAGCTGGGCTTTTATCCGCGCCTTTGAGATACTTTGTGAGGGATTGGGCTTCCAGCCCTCGGTTGGGTCCTTTTTTACTTTCTATGGCACGAAGGGGGTGGATAAACAGTCTTGGGTGTCTGTCAGTGCGCACCCTGGTAAGAGGCTATTTCCGCCCTACGCCTCTCATTACAAAAACTGGAGACAAACATTCCTTCGGGTTAAGGGGCGAAAAGGTTGTGAGGCGGCCGCAGTATGGGTGGACGGTAAGCTGAAGTTTCCCACATGTTGGACGAGTGCTCCGGCGTCCATCATGGGTTTTGACTATGAGAAGTTGGACGCGTACGACCAGGGCGTCGTCTGTTTTTTGGACAAGATGTTGCCTATGAACATTCGGGAATTATTGAACAGGGAAGGTGACGTAGATGGCCTAGACGAGTATTTACGTGAGTCACATTTATTTGCTCAAGCCTATGTTTTGTATTTATATTGTCTTGTTCTTGATCTTTCGCTTTATTTTTTGTAGAGGATATGGCGCCCATGACCGCGGCAGAGAGGAAAAGATATCTTGAAGAGATGAAAGCAAAGAAGGCTGCTGAGGGGACGGCGACTACTGATCCCGCGGGGCTTATTACCCGCAAACCAAAGAGGAAGGCTGATCATCCGATCGAAGTCCCAGTTGAGAGCATTCCGGCGGCTCCGCGCGATAGGAGGTCGCCCGGAAAAGATAATAAAGGGAAGGCAGTATCAGAGAAGAAAGGGAAGAAGACGCCCTCTCCTTCCCTGATTGGCGCCGTCAAAACCAGTAGCTCGGTGCCATCTTTCTGGGACAAAGGTTTTGACTATGGTGCTTACGTGAGGGAGAGGCTGGTATTCAATCCTGAGGATGCAGAGTCGGGAAGTCAGGGTGCTGTGCCTTTTATGATGAAGGATATGGGGATCCATTGTCTGCGGACTATGCTGCTTATAGACTCGGTTGATCGCAAGTATGAGGAGGTGGTGCAGAATGAGGAGGCCCTTCAAGCTACGGTGAGGGCGTTGGAGAAAGAGTTGGAGGAGGCCGGGAATGCTAGGGAGAAAGAAGTGCGGGAGGCTAGGGAGGCGGTGACGCTTGAGTTTGAGAAACGCATCTCCGATCTGAAGATTGGTTATGCGGCAGATCTCGCCGGAAAGGACGGTGTCATTGCCAAGCTACAAAACGATGTTGCGGCTGGAGCGGAAAAGGAGGCTCAACTCAAGGCCGAAGTTTCTGAAGCGAAGGGCGAGCTGGCTCTGAACTTTGATGCTGGCTTTGAAAGGGCCAAGGCACAATTTGCCCTCCTCCATCCTGGCGTCGATACTTCCGCTTTTGATCCTTTTAAAATCATTGTAGATGGCGTCCTAGTGGACGAACCCTAATTTGTTTATTGTAATTTTAACTCCTTGACTTATTTTAAAATTCATTACTCTGCTTTGAATTTGTGTTCGTGATGTATTATCTTCGCTTTTAAACTTTTTATTTTCCTGTAAACTTAAGCATTTCGGAAGGTCTCTCCTGGGCGGTGATTCTATTTATTTCGTAACGGCGTCGATCGTTGTAGGCGTGTTTTCTTTTATCGCTTGATGCTACAGGGTTCCTTTATAAAGTTTTCCCGACGATCTTGTTTTGTGCTCGCGACGTCTTAGAGCCCTCTTGGGGGTTAAGGAATTAGGCGGCGATCTTATTTTCGTCTCGCGACGTCTTAGAGCCCTCTTGGGGGTTAAGGAATTAGGCGGCGATCTTATTTTCGGCTCGCGACGTCTTAGAGCCCACTTGGGGGTTAAGGAATTAGGCGGCGATCTTATTTTCGGCTCGCGACGTCTTAGAGCCCACTTGGGGGTTAAGGAATTAGGCGGCGATCTTATTTTCGGCTCGCGACGTCTTAGAGCCCACTTGGGGGTTAAGGAATTAGGCGGCGATCTTATTTTCGGCTCGCGACGTCTTAGAGCCCACTTGGGGGTTAAGGAATTAGGCGGCGATCTTATTTTCTGCTCGCGACGTCTTAGAGCCCACTTGGGGGTTAAGGAATTAGGCGGCGATCTTATTTTCTGCTCGCGACGTCTTAGAGCCCACTTGGGGGTTAAGGAATTAGGCGGCGATCTTATTTTCTGCTCGCGACGTCTTAGAGCCCACTTGGGGGTTAAGGAATTAGGCGGCGATCTTATTTTCGGCTCGCGACGTCTTAGAGCCCACTTGGGGGTTAAGGAATTAGGTGGCTCTTTCTTTGTGGTTAACATATCATACGGCGAGCTCATTTGAGATTCGGCAATGGCGATCTGCTAAATGCAATGAGAGTAAGACGGACAAGCAATATATATATATGACATTAATAAAAAACCGGGGCCTCATTAAAAACCCCCATTACTGCGGGGGGAAAAGAGTGCCCCTTACTGTCTTACTACTTAACTGTACAAAAAGAAAGCGAATTCATAAGATAAAAAACGGTAAGAACTAAAGAGGCTTTGTCTTCCCTCCAGCTCGCCTTTGAGTTGTCATGGCGAGTTCCGTCCTGCGCTGCCCTCAATCTTTTTCATCACCCTGCGGTTAGCTGGTTCTGTCCATAATGTCAGCTCCTTCTTGATTTCGTCACATTCTACTTCTTCCTTCGTGGTCCTGAAAATAGGATTGGCCGGCTTTGGGCGAAGCGTCAGGAAAGGAGTACTAGTTTCCTCAACCTTCCTGACCTCTCCGTGTTCTGCATTTTCTTCATCTGCATTGGCTCTCGAATTGACTGGCTTCAAGTGGGGTATCGAGAAGGGAGTACTTTCTTCCTCGACCCTCTCGATCTCCTCGGGCTCCGTATCCTCTTCTTCAACATTACTATTTTCTTCCTCGACTTTCTTGATTTCCTGGACATGAATTTCTTCTTCTAGGCTGGATACAATGAGGTTCACTCGGTGCACTTTTAGGTTACTGCTTCCTTTCTTCTCCTTCTGAATCTTCAAGCTATTGTGGTAACACTCTCGGGCTGCTCGCTGGTCTGCTCTAATGGTACCAACCCGCCCATCATCCAGCGGGTATTTCATGACGAGGAATTTGGTGGAAAGGTAGGCGTCGAGGGCGTTAAAGGCTGGGCGGCCTATGATGACATTGTAGGAACATGGCGAGTTGACTACCAAGTATCTAATCCTGATGGTCTTAGCATTACTACCTGTACCGAATGTTGTTTTCAGCGTGACGTATCCCCGGACGTGCACCTGTTCCCCTGTAAAGCCGGCCAGTATTCCTTTAAAAGGCTGCAACTGCTCCTCGTCTAGACCCATCTTCTCAAAAGCGGAATAATAGAGGATGTCTGCAGAACTGCCTGGATCAATCAACACCCTCTTGACGTCCCAGTTGAAGATTTGGACAGTGACGACCATGGGATCGTCATCGTGAGGAATTACCCCCCTACGGTCTTCACTTGAAAAAGTGATATCCACCTGATGCTCTGATTCCTTCCTGGTGTGGTCATCAAGCAGCATTATTTGTCTGACGTACTTCTTCCGGGAGGTGCTGGACTCCCCGCCTCCTGCAAAACCGCCAGATATGGTGTTCAAAGTGTGGCGCTCTCCTTCTTTCGCCACTTCTTTTTCTCTCTGGGGGTCTTCGTGGGGGCGCCTGTCCTCTCCTCTACCTTCCTTCACGTAACCCCTCAATCTGCCGTTCTGAATCAGCTTCTCTATTTCCCTTTTCAGATGTATACAATCGTCTGTAGTGTGTCCCTTGATGCGGTGATATTTGCACCAGGCATCCTTATCGTTCCCCATGATTGTTCCTCTCGGTGGCTGAGGCTCAGGGATGATTCTGGAGTGGCAAACTTCTCTCCAGATTTGTTCACGGCGGGTGTTGAGGGCCGTGAAGGATTCTGGAGGGGGTGGGCGCCTATCATGACCCTGGCGTTTGTATGGCGCTCGGTCTCTGCTACTGGACGGGTAATAATTGCGTCGACGATCATATCCGTAGGGAGCACGCTCCCTGGAATCTCTTGCCTTCTTCTCGGCGTTACTTTCTTCTCCCTTTATATAACACTCTGCTCTAGACATGATTTCTTCCATGGAGTCTGCTGGCTTTTGTGCCAACGACTCGTTGAACTGGCCAGCGCGGAGACCGTTCTGGAAGGCTCCCACAAACAACTCTTGGTTAGGGTTAATGACCTTGATGGTGGCGTCATTGTAGCGTGCAAGATACTCGCGGAGAGTCTCGTTGGGTCCTTGACGGACGTTAAAAAGGCTGGTAGACGAGACTTTGCGGTGGCGGCTTGCTGAGAACTGGTGCGTTAACTTGCGCGTCATATCCTGGTAGCTGACTACCGAAAATCGAGGCAGGTTCATATACCACCTCAGGGCGGCGTCTTTCAGGGTCCCTGCTAACAACTTGCACTTGAGAGAATCGGCCGCACCGATGACGGCCATTTGAGTGTTGAAGGCGGTCACATGCTCCACTGGGTCGCTTTTTCCATCGAAGGAGGACAGAGATGGCGGCTTGAAATTCTCCGGCACCGGCGCGTTCCAAACTTCGGCGGACAGTGGTTGAGGGTCGGGGTCGGCCGATTCATCTTGCTGAGACCCATTTCCTTCGGCGTGTTGCTGCTGTTGGATGGTTTCCATGGTTGCTTGCAAGGCTTCATTATGGTCGCGAAGCTGCTGGATCTGTTGTTGTAGAGCCTCTAAGGCCGCAGGGTCTGCCATCGCGCCGGCGACGACGGTAGTTTGGGTTTGTATGTTGAGTTTATGACTGGTGGTCAGAGATTCGCACTCTAAGCCTCGAATCCTAGGTTTAGATCAGGGTTTTCCGAACAGATGTGGGTCAGTCGTTTGATGGAGTTAGGGGTAGGTCTAGGGTTGAATCACGGCGGATTGAAGGTTTTGAGGTTGCTTCGGGGAGATATAGTGGATACACAGCGCTCTGATGGCTCTCAGGGGCCGTGGATCGATCGTTTTTCTCTGGGAGACGGTGGCTAGGTCAGTTTTACCGTAGCCCCACGGTGGGCGCCAACTGTACTTGAGGTGAGTACAATGCTTCTAGAAACTAGGGTTTCTGTGCTGTGTTTAGGTCATGCCTCGGGAATGGTCCCGAGGTTACTATTTGTAGCCTTTTTTGGGCCTACCCGGTCATGGTTTTGGGCCTAAATCATAAAAGGGCCAAAACCCTGACTTGGGCGCCCTCCTAAGCTGCTGAGGGCGCCCCCAAAGGGTTATGTGTGATTGTCAAGTGGGCCCTATGCCCTCTTGGAGGACGTCCAGCCCTATTTTAAGGGTTCACACCCTTGGCTTTGGGGTCTTAATTCCTAGATAGTGAGAACTACGGTCCAATAACAGCTTAGACTAATACAATTTAAAGATTTGATGGAGACACTTATCATTTTGGATTAAATATTTCGAAATAATAATTGTCATGATTTATTTATGGGAGCAAAAGTACGTGAAGTATATGAAATGAGAAAACGTGTCGAGTATATATGATGAAGCTAGAGCCTAGAAGTAGAAGGATGAGCCGGCTTGGCCAGCCTGTTAGCATTTCTTAAAATTCCTTAATTATACGAAACCAATACACACAATTTCTTCTTAATCTAATTGGTATTTAATAAGTAGTTTAATTCAAATGATTAATAAGTTTTCTCGAATAATGAATTGTTCAGAAGAAGTGAGTTCGATTTTTTGGTGGAATAATTTTTTGTTAGGCTTTATTTATCTTCAAACGAACGATCAAAACCCCTTCTTCTAAAATCAGAAGGTTATTACAAAAAAAATTGTTATAAAATTATTATTATTATTATATATATGTGACCCCTGACCTGAGAAGTTC